>PGFW01007469.1:0-17763 GCA_003123925.1 Haematobia irritans
TTTCCAAACGTTTTGTTTTTTTCTTTGCGTGTATATGAGACGTTTGCTATATTAATGCATTAAAATTAATCTCTCATAACTAGACACCTCCGAAATGTGGATGAAATTTTGTCGATCGTGATTGTGCACTACTGAGAGTTTTCACTGTATATAAATTTACGACTTTTAAAATCGTTACTTTTAATGAACAATCGAATAATCAGTATCAGAAAATTAACACAATAGTTCAGAGGTTAATTCTTTCATTTCACTTAATTTTTAGATTATTGCTATGTTGGTCGTCTGGATAGAATTTTGGTCCAATTTTTGAAAAAAATGGTCCAAGAAATAAAGTTCGTTGTGGCAGCGCTGGCTAAATTACTAATACAGAAGAGTAACAAAAATTCAAAGAAGGACAAAAAATTTCTGCTTCTAACAAAAAACAACAAATGTCAATCGTAAATACATGTCGTGCAAATGCCTGCAACGTTGGCTATTACTGACGTTGCGGT
Organism: Haematobia irritans; assembly: GCA_003123925.1. Lineage (NCBI taxonomy): Eukaryota > Metazoa > Arthropoda > Insecta > Diptera > Muscidae > Haematobia > Haematobia irritans. The sequence continues at coordinate 492 of PGFW01007469.1, forward strand.
CGAAGCGTTCTTGTTCTTGATAAATTGTCTTATAAAGGCATCGGCAGTTATAATTTTCAAAATTGTCTGCCAAAAAAAAATAATAGAATGAAAAAGAGTTTATATAAGAGAAGCATTTGCCCTTAGCCTACACAACGTAGGAGATTCAATAACAAATTGCATATTACAAAAAAATTTCAATCCTCCGACAAATTCTCTAGATAAAATTTGAATAAATATTTTTGATGTAATTATATAAATTAAGTATATTCTCTATATTGAAAAATTTTCACATATTGAATTCTCAATTCAACTATTATTTTAATAGAATATCCACGATAATAATCAAATCACAAAAGAGTACCAGTAGTATAAATAGGCATGTCCTCGTATTTGTACAACTCAATTATTTTTTGAATTGATAAAACTGATAATTTCTGTGATTGAACGACATCCTTGCAACTATAAATAATTCAGTTGTAGAATACAATTTAACTCTTATGCCTCAGATTCATACCTGATTCCAGAAATAAATGTTGATGTAGTGATTACATTGTACTATCAGTAAAAATTAACTTAGTTCACATTTTGGCACTGCAATAATCTCTAGAAATAAATTTTTTAAATCTGAGTTTTTCACCTAAAAGTAATGTCCGAGAATTAAAAGGAAGTTCCTTAATTTATGAATCATTCAAGCACCAAACAATTTAAGTTGAAACAAAAATCAATCACCTGTTGAATTAATAAGTATCAATTAATTTTTTAATTGATCTTCAATTAATTTTTTAATTGATACTAATAATTTCTGTAGATTGAAGACATTTCAATTAAAAATTTAAATTGGAGTGCAATTAATTTCGTCGATTACAAAATCAGAAAAAAATATTTTTTTTTTTGAGTGTGAACTGCAGTTTCACTTCACATGTTTCGTGCGCATCTTGTCTTTTTTATTCTCTCTGACTAATACATTTCTTTGAAAAGATATAAAAATTCAAAGTATCGAATATCAATCATATAAGTTGGCAAACGTACATTATTTTGTAACATTTTTTTTGTGATTTGATATTTTTTTATACCTTTGAGGGAAAAATTTTTGTTGCAACAATCGAATTCCAAATTGCCCAAAAAACTTAGGATCAGGGTGCTGATAGTAAAGAAAAAACATATCGAATGGTCGAATTTTTAAAAATGGCTATGATTAATATATTACAATATTGTTTTTTGGTATCCAATAAGTTCAGGATATCCACCTCAATACTTTGCCACGTTCGCCCATAAATATTTATTATTATTGTAAGCGATTTGATTTAATTTCCCGTAATGCAAAGAGCATAATTCATCCGGTTCGCCAATGTCTCAGCATTTAAATTCAGTTTGATTACAAACAATAATGTTTTGAAAGCCAATGTGAAAATCAATATGGTCTTTGCTCTCCCCATATAAATTTATAGTCTTCATGATTCCATAGAAAGAGCCCCAACACAAATTCCCTAACAGCATACTTTTAGGCCCAGATCGAAAATCTCCACCACATACTTTTACATTACCCCAAATCCTGATTTTATTTTTTATGATTGTTTGGCTCATCTCTCTAACGTACTGACCTGTATGCGTCGTATTCAATTCGAGCTGGATTGCCAGTTTCTAAACTCTACACCTAATGCCTCCCTATCTCGATAAGCGAGAAACAAAAAAATCTACAAAAAACGGAGCTTATAAAAAATAATATATTCTATTTAGATATAGACGCGCTCACTTTTAAAATGCGAATTTATATTGTTTTTCTTACAAAACATCCTTTCTTCTTATTCCTTGATTATAATTAATTTCTGGAAATATATTTAAGCCTATAATATTCTTAATAACGTATGATTCATTGTTCTCAAAATCCTCGTCGTAGAAAAAATATGGAAAAAATTTTTGAAATAAAAATAGACACTAAATAAGTTTGTATATTTTTGAGCCCTCAATAATCTCAGGGATCGAAGCTTATTTAAAACTATATTGCGTTACCATAAGAGATAGAAAAAAAAAGAGCTTAAATTCATGACCATTATCTTGGGGCTTACAGTAACAATAATAGATGAAGTTTGTTTGTTAAAAAAAACAAAACTTGTTTTGAAAGTATGTTGTATTTTTTTTTGTCAAATTTTAACAAAAACCACAATTATAATTGATGTCTACGATTTTTTTTTTTTTGATTGATGAATGAAATCATAAAAGTGAAGGGGCGATAAGAGTAAAGTAAAATATTTGGGAGAATTTTCTTTCCTTATTAAAATATTTTTCTATAATTTTTGTTTATTTGTATATATAATTATAAATCTTATGTTGTTTCTTTGTTGCTAAAAAAATTTTTACTAATAATTTCAATTTGTTGATGAAATAACCCACTATTATTTTGTGTGTTTTTGTTTAATTGTTTTTGGTTTTGTTTTGTATATGCTCTACATTTGAGATTATTGTTTTTTTTTCAATTATTTATTTGATATCCGGTCCTTTTTTGTATTTGTTTTGTATTTAAGCAATACTGTTAGAAATGTTAATGTTTTATAATATATATGATCGATATATATTTCCATAATGTTCCTCCCAAAAGTCTAATATTTTTCCTGTTTTGTCTGAGATATCTTTCAATTTTTTATATGAATTCTTGTTTTGCCTGGTTCTATTTTTAATCTTGGGATAGATTTAAGATGAAATAACACCTAACATATTTAAGTTTCTAATGTTGACGTTGTGCTATAATGATGATATAGAGCGGTATTAAAATAGACTTATAAATTCCTATAGAGAGTTTTTTAATAAATATGCTTTATAATTTAGTAAGCCTCATCAGTAATTCTTCTATTATATTTTAATTTTAATTAAATTTTATCTAACATGAAAAACTGTTCGTATTTCATATAATGCTATGAACCCAGTGTTTAAAAGTATTAAAGTTAAATACAATTTGAAAAACCTATAAATTCTAACTTACTTATAAGCCTAATTACAAGCAAATTTACAAATTTCAATTCAATTGTTTTTTTAACAAATATATGTGTATATTTGAAAACCTAAAATATCAAATCGAAAAATAAATTACCCACTAAAAATAGAAGATTATTAAGATATTTTTTCTTTTAATAAGCGAGGAAGAGAGAGAGATGAAAAATCAACAATAAAATTCTTAAGCAGCAATACACTCATTTGGCTGTCTGCTCTTAAAATCCTTGAAAATCCTTATTTAACGAAAAATTATAATTCCAGCTAAATTCTTTCGACAATTCTATACTCTTATGCTTCTCCTTAACCCGCTCTCCTATTATTTAAAATATACTATAAAGCTTATGTCTAGTGAACTTTTTTACTGTCTTTCCGTATTCGTTAATATTTGCCATGGTTCTTAACTCTCGCTTACTGTTTGACGCGCTCGCATTTTCCTTTTACTCTGCCTTCCTTGGTGGGCACTGTGGGGCCCGGGGACAGGGTCGATTCATACGTTTCGAAGCAGCTCTATTATATGCGTTCTCCATTGTAACCAAGTTCATACCTGATTTCGAGTTACTTCATACTTTAAACATTCACCTTAATTACAGCATTTAATAACATTTTACTAAAAGATTTTATTCATCTTATATGGTTTATTTTAATATTTGTTTGTTTTGTTTTTGTTGTTGTATTTTTAACGCAATTATTTTTGTTTTTTTTTAACATACACTATCACAGGATTCCAGTACTTTTTTTTAATTAAAACATGAATTTCATTTGTTTTTGTTTTTCTTTGTTATTCTTGTAATCCTTTAAGTATTTACTTGAAAAATGTCTTTGCTGTTGTTCTTCTTGTTGTCCTTAATGATCATGTGAGTTTTAAAAATTTAAATTTCGTTATGAAATAATATGGTTGTTAGTGTCGTTAGCATCGATCGAATACTAGTTTAAAATACTGAAATTAGCAAATTGAAAGAATGCTTTTTGTTGATTTTCAAATTTGAAATGTAGCGAAATGGACTTGTCGTAAGGTTGATGTTTTATGTCTGGGTATGTATGAAGTGGACCCCGAGCGAGGAAAGAAGGATTTGTTAGGCACTCTTTATTGAAGAAATAGGCAATGGTCCTTAAATCTGACAGAGGATCATACCGACGAGAGAACTATTGTTGATAAATTTCATGTACTTATCCATAAATATGAAATATACCGGGATTTTGCATCATAAATAAATCATACCATGGGAATACTATATGACTGCCCCCGTTTCCATAAAGAGCCAACTATTAAGATATAAGGAACTTAAATTCAGCACCCACCCCAAATATGTCCAATATATGTGCCAATAAATTTTGTAAACTACTTAAAAATGTGGAGAGTAATTCCTAGGCATTGACCTTCCCTTGACTAAAACTACTGAAATGTAAGCCCCAAAAAAAAATATGCAATGTCCCCAAATCCGGAAATATTTCGAATCCTGCATTCCAATCCCTGAGACATATGTCCTCCGAAATTTTTATATGACTTTTTTTGCCGCATAATCTCTAACTAAAATACCGGTCCTAAAAATTAGTTAACGATCGAAGCAAATGTCTTAGGAACAGCGACTAGGAGTTGCTGTAGGTTATGCTAATATGTGTGCTTTAAATTGCTACCACTGCTTGTTTTGTTTTGTTAACGAGCCAAATTGGAAGATTCGAAAGTGAACTAATTAGATGAAGTCCGAGGCTATTTCCATAATTCAGCGTCCCACCTGAATATAAATTTTTAGAATTGTATCGTCCCGCAAAATATACCTTTTAGTTGCGAAATTGAAATTCTATATTTTTGGAAATCCAACTTTACTAAAAAATATACATATAACTTTTCTTTCCCAAATTCATTATTATTATTCGTAAAAACAGATATAATTTATTTTCTCATAATGAGAATCTGCGACAACATTGTTATTGGGGCTTCCATTATAAGATGGCCATTTCATCCTATACCACCTCTATGGTACAGTCATTTAAAAGTGTTCTATATGCTTCACACTGAATGTGTATGCTTATATATTTTTCTGACTGCATTAGTTTCTCGCGTTAGGATTCCAATACGAATTTAAGAGACCATTGATTTGGCGAAAAATATGTCAATCAATCTGGAGCGAGGAGGCTTAGCATTGCTCATCCCCGACCCATTAGACCTTACGAATCGAAGGAAAAAATGTCTAAGACACCTTTTAAGTTTGTAATCGTGCGCTTTACATTCTTGTTTAAGTGTTGGATGTTTGATACCGAGTCAAATTGGAAAGATTCGAAAGTCAACGTAATTAGATGAATTCGATCCCCCAGGCTATTCCCCACTAAATTCATGACTAGATCAGATGTATTGTCTCCGCCAAAATATATGCTTTTCAGTTTTTAAAATTGACATTCTTTATTGGAAAGACATTGAAAAAAATATAATTTATTTATATTATTTGATCAGCAAATTCAAACTTATTTTTATTTCTGAATTTAGAGCCAGTCTATATTCTCTCGGCAAAAGGTCCCACATAGGCTCAAGGCACTTATCCAAGCACTAACCTGCCGTCTCCTAGAGCGAAAAAGGACTTGAAATTCCATGCCCGACCGTAACCCAAAAAAAAAATCGGAAAGAAAATTCCATCCAAATCTGTAAAAATTTAAATTTTTATATGAAAAATTGTTTTGCCTCATAATCTGCCCATTTAGAAGTTTTATATCTCACACCTAAAACTATTTCTCGGAATGTGTTGCATATACATTTTTTTCATCAATAGTTTCTAAACGATTAGGATTCCTAAAGAGCGAAAAAATCGGAGCCGATATAAAAATTCGATCGATTAGGACCATTGATTATTGTGATATTAAATAACGCAAATGGTCGATTTTCTTTGCCGCGCATTCCAATCCATTCAAAACTAAACCCTGTTGTTGGAACTTCATATTGAAATTTAAAAAAACATCCCTTTAATGGGCGATTAATATCCGGGAGAGTATTCGGGAAAGCACCACGAGTGCAACAATTCTCAGAAAAGTTGATTGCCACAGATATGAAAGCACCACTTGTCATCCAGATTTTGGATACCATAGTATCCGGTACATGCTCATGCAACATGATTATGGAGATTTTCACATAATCAAAAATCCTCTTGGGAAATGACACTATCGAAATGAGAGCTATTTTAGCATTTTATATGAGAAAAATCCCTTTGTTTATTCACATGATAGCGAAAAAAATATCTAGTCTCTAGTAACCCTATACGGCCGGTTCCCTAGGCAACGTATTTTTGAGCGCAAGAACAGAGAGCCTTAAAATCGTCATGACCGCCTTAATTTATCAAATTTATGGCTCAATTTAAATACGACTATTGTAATGCTTTTTTAATATTAAATAACATCCATATAATGCCGCATAAATGTATTCAGAGTGAAGTCCTGCAATATAGGCCACCACCCTCCCACTTATCCATTGAGGGAATAAATTACCTTTCCATTCTCTATTTTTAAAAATTTGTGTAATATATGAACTTGGTTTTTTTTGGTCTTCAATATCTCAGCGGGTAAAATACTTAAACCATGGGCCGTTCCTAAAATTGAGCGATAAAAGGTAGGGCGTTTAAATTCATGGCGATCGAGCACACCACAACACAATTGGTCAAAATAAATTATTTAAAAAAATTTTTAAAATATTGGTCGCGATGGTTCGAACCAAATGAGAGAATTATTCGGATTAATTTTGGCCCATTTTGCGTCAGAATCTTAGTAATTTCTTCAAGAGAATTTTCTATAACACATAGAAATGAAATTCTATAATATATGATTTATAATGATGATAAAACTATGTTTTTGTACAATGCAATCCTCTTCTATAAATTCCAGAAACTCAAATCTTACAATCAAAATTGATACATAATGCGTCTACTAAGAAATAAAGACGAGTGTCGTTGTAGGAGCCCTTAGAAAAAAAGTTACATAAGCCTCTTGACCCCAAAATTTTTAAATTAATAGGTACACCCCAAATAAAAATAGAATGACAATAAAATTTTCTATTACACTTGCCCGGAATCTAGAAGAAATTGAAAATTTTTATATGAACGGTGATGGTTATATTATAGTAGCTCGCTCATATAAATCTCCTAAAATAAACTAATTTTGTGAGGCGTGTAGCTGAAAAGATAATTTTTTTTATAGTGCAGAAGATTAGCTACATAATTCATTAGAAATAAAATTTTAGCCCCAATACCATTCCATATCACAATTTACGAGAAAATATATAAAAACTTTAACAAAATTTTTCTTATAGAAAAAAAATTTCAGCCCAACCAAAATCTCCTATAGAAAAAAAAAATCACAGTCAAATTTTCTATAGAAAAAAAAATCACAAAAATTTTCCTATAGAAATAATATTTCCTAACATTCATCCATCCTTCTGAAAATTAATTTTTATATGAACGTTGTTTTTGCTCAATAATCTTACTAATCTCTAGAAGCGAAAAAACGGAGCTTAAAATGCTCATGACAAACTATTGCCTATAGAAAAAAATTTTTGACGAAATTTTTTAATAGAAATAAAATTTTGACAAAATTTTCTGTATACAATAGACAATTGTTTGACAAAAAATTTCCTATGAGTAAATAAAATTTGAGCAAAATTTTCTATAGAAATAAAATTTTGACAAACATTTTTCTATAAAATAAATACAAAATTTTGCGAAATAAAATTTTGAAATTCGCCATAGAGAATAAAATTTTTGACGAATTTTTTATAGAAATAAACATTTGAACAAAATTTTGCTTAAGAAAATAAATTTTTGACAAAATTTCTATAGAAAATAAAATTTTGTAGCAAAATTTTTAAATAATAATGAAACTTAATGAAGATTTTGAAAAAAATTTTCTTAGAAATAAAATTTTTGACAAAATTTTATGTAGAAATAAAGTTTTGACAAACATTTCTATAGAAATAAAATGTTGACAAAAATTTTCTATAGAAAAAGATTTGACGAAAATTTGTTTATAGAAATAAAAATTGACAAATTTTCCGTATAAAAAAAATTTTGAACACAAATTTTCTGTAGAAAGTACAAAGTTTTGACGAAATTTCTTATAGAAATAGATTACTTTGACAAATTTTCCATAGAAATATCCCAATTTTACAAAAAATTCTCATAGAAATGAAATTTTTGAAAAATTTGTATCATATTATGAAGATTTAATTAATATGATACAAATTCTTGAAAATTGTAATTTTTGGCTCCTAATAATCTCGAAATACTTACCTAAATTTGTTGCGAAACGTTAAAAAAATTTCCTATAGAAACTGAAAATTTGAAGCAAATTGATCGGTAATGAGAAAATAAGCCTCTTGACATAAATCTACATTCCTTATCCTATAGAAATAAAATTTTGAAAAAAAATTTCTATAGAAATAAAATTTTGAGCAAATTTTCTAAAAAAAAAAAATTTGACAAAATATTATTCAGAAATAAAATTTTTGACAAAATTTTCTATAGAAATAAATTTTGAAAAAAAATTCGATAGAAATAAAATTTTGACAACATTTTTATAGAAATACAAATTTTTGACAAGAATTTGCTAATAGAAATAAAATTTTCTGACAAAATGTTTCCCTATAAAATACAAGTTTTGACAACATTATTCTATAGAAATTCCGAATCCATAAATTTTCGGGGAATTCCCTGAATTTATTTTTATATGAAAATACTTTAATAGTTAGTTATTGCACTTCAATAAATATTTCTTCTAACTAGAAAACCTATGCGTAACTTAAATTTTGAGCAAGATTTCGTGTATGAAAATAGGAGTTATTACCATAAATGTAAATGCAGCTAGAAACCATTAAATATTTGACCCAAAATTTTCTATCGAAGTAAAATTTTGGAAAAATTTTAAACTTTTCAATGATATTAGATCCAAGATCTGAATTATATTCTTGGGAAACATGATATTCCGCGAATTTGGTTATATGTTCGATTTTATATGTATTTAGAGTACTTGTTTGCCTACATATCTCTAACTATGTCGTCTCTGAGGGAAAAGGAGGATAGCCTTTTGGAATCAATTGACCACAATAAAAATTCATTGTGGCAACCGCTGTCCCCCAAAATCGTGCCTCCAATAATCAGGGATTATAACTCTATTATCCATCTGCAATTAACCTCTGAACGGGAATACAATTGAATTTTTATAGCTCGAAAAAATGTTGACTCGTATTTGTTGGAGTGGCCTTATATCATTAATCCTCCAAATTACCTATAACATTGGATCCACTACCTAAGAGCCGATTAATTAAAAAAGGAGCCCTAATTTGACCATATACTGCCTAAGATAAATTTTCATATTTGTTTAAATTTCCTAAGAAAGAGAGGAAGCGAAAAAGAATTGTCCCTCATAAAGAGAACGAACATTTTTTTCATTAATAGTCAGGAAATGCTCCTTCATTGTCAATATAAGCCGGATTCCATGAAAGATACCCTCATGATTATTTTTATATACAAATTGTTTATGCTCATAATATCTTCACAAAGTTTTTCATAGTTCGTTTATTCGTTTCCACAATATGCGTCCATAGAGCGGTCATTTTAATTAACAAAAACTGGTTAAATATTTACCATCATGATCTAAGATCCTTGTTTTTATTTTTTTGCAGAGCAATCCTAGAAAAGAAATTCGCTTTCATCAGACCATCGGCTTCAGAAATGCCGTTGAAAAATATATTGGCAAATCGTCTCTAGAAGTTTTTGTGGAATGAATTTATGCCAAATGGCGTATGGTAATTTAAGATTTTGGGTTGCGCGATTCAAAGAAAAAAGAACGAGCCAGATAATTGAGATGATGCAATATGCTTGCGTATGAATATTTGGTTGTTTGTTTTTTCTAGTTAATAATATAATACTATTAATTATTAATATATTTTTGTAAACGGTTTATTGATAAAGAACATACTATACAATGATATCAATAGATATACTGTGCTATCATAAGTAGTTACAAACACTTGAATACAATAAAGAATGAATAAATTTGAACAAAAAAAAATAACTCCTGAAAAATAGGTAATATTATAGTGTATCTCTGCAATAAGTGATAATTAAAAAATGATTAAGAGAGATTATTAAAAAAAAACAATATTTTTAGGAAAATATCAATCTATAACCATAATTTTATTTTTGAAATTTTTCAACAAGTTTGAATACTTGAAATGTGATTTTAAAATTTTAAGTTTTCTTCTTCATCATCTGTTTTGCTGTCAATGTTCATCTATTATAGAGTTTCTGGGGGAGGGGGAAAAAAGAAATGTGAGATGCCCTTAGTTGTCACCTCAGTTGTTGTTATTTAGATTGATATCTTAGTGTTTTTCGGAGATGAATTTGTTATTTCATTCATTTTTCAATAATTTTTTCATTTTTATTGATTTATGTACAGTTATTTTATGATTCAAGGCACACTAGAACTTATTAATCTAATAATAAACTTTGTAATTATATGTTGTTTGTTTTTTATTTCATATTGAATTCAATTTGTTAATTGTGTTAATTTTCTTTGTTTTTTTTTTTTGATACCCTTCACTATTATTATCGATTATATACGATTTATCATGCAAATTTTCTATATAATATTTGCTTTATGTGAGATGGTAATTATAATTTTAAGGTATATAAAGATGCGCCAACGAGTGAAAAGTATGATTTTATTTGGGAATAATGAAAAATAAACAAAAATATAAATTATATATGTAATATACGAGACCAAAATATGAATGATGACAACCAAAAAAAATATTTAATTTAATAATTGCTTAATATTTTAATTTTAATTACGAAGCATTAAAAGTGAGTACTAAGTTCGAGTTTAGCCGTGAAAACTAAAATCAACAAAACAAACGCATAAAATTATACATATTTGTTGCGCAATTATATTTTATTGTATACTATGAGGGGAAGAAATATGCCAAAGCAAAAATTCTCACCAAAAGTTTTGTATCCCTTAAAATGGATTATTAAAGAAAAGTAATGCGTGAAAAAATGACGATTTTTGTGGCTAAAACTCGAGAGCCTTAAATACCCACTTTTAAACAGTATTTGTGCCATAAGGTTTATTCAACAGAAATCCAGTGTCTGAAATGTCAGTTCAAGTAAATCTAAGCAATCAAAATTTGAATTTTGAAAGTGCGTTTATGACTTACCTACAAGGATAAGGGTAGGTTACATGTTTTACTGAGAACAATAAAAAAAAATATTTAAATCATCTATCTGTGAGTATAAAAAAATTGATAATTTTTTTTATAAAGGTTTTTGTTTTTTAATTTTTTCCTCCATTCAAATCATTAAAAATTATTATTAGGCAAATTTAATTGAAAAACCTTTCTGTCAGTAAGTTTTTAATATTTCACAATAATATTTTTAATATTCCACAAATTCAATAAAAACTTTATATTTCTCGTTTTATTTCAAGATAAAATAGTCTTTACGTGGTAAAGCAACAAAAATGTTTACGTATGACCTAGAAAACTAAAAAGTCATTGGCAACACTATGTAAATTACTGGCCAAGAATTTGATTTTACAACACGTAGCTATCCATTACGGATTTCCGTCGCGCATTTTGGAAAATAAATAAGTATATGACCCCCATCGATTCCGCTTCCTCCTGATTGATTTTTATATGATTGTTTTGTCTATCTCCTATTCGTCCTAGAGCGAGAGCTATTCCATGCCACCCCATCGATTCATGGCCCCAAATCGAAAGTTCCAATCCAAAATCTGATAATTGAAATTTTTAATATGGAAAACTTGTTTTGGCTCATAAATCTCCTAAACCTATGGCGTCCTAAGAGCGAGAAAAGGAGCTTAATTCATAATTGTATACGGCAAACAAAACAAAAAACGTTTTGGGAGAAACGTGTACCGACTTTTTTCTTTTGTTAGCAAGTTTTGTTGAATAGCTTCGGTTTTTTAATTCGTTTTGTTACAAATTTTGTTTTTTAATAAGTTTTTTGAACAACAACAAGTTGTAACAGGGAGGAATGAAATATTTGCGTGATGCTACGGCTGTGTTTACACCCCCATACGAAATCTCATGCTTCCAATAATCAATCTTCCAGGGATACGAGATTTTAGCAAGAATAGAGACTTTTTATATGGGAATCTTGAGATATGATCTCTCAAGTTTTTATGGCCATTTTGCAGTACATATACCTCTTTTTGCCTTATACTTATCAAAACATATTGGATAGTTAGATCTGAGGGATTTTGTTGAGGAAAATTTTGTAGCCGGAATAGCGGCCGATTATTGAAGAGTTGTAGCTTATTTTTATTAATTCTAGTGGATAGGTTTTGGATTCTTAATCCTCCCAATGACCACACGAAATTTTAGGTTGTTTTATTTGCTTTTGTATTAAGGAAATTTTTTTGAGAAGAGACTTGTAATATCTTTATTGGGTGATAAACGTTTATTCTTTTTCAAGGATGTATAATAACAAATTTGCAATAAAGAGCTAACCTCAAAAAAACAATCTTTTCTGGCTAATTGCGTTTTGCTCTCACAACTAACAGGGATTCCCTCCATCCCTGGAAATGTAATTTTATATGGAATTTGCTTTTCGCGTCATTCTATTGACTCATCTGCCACTTCGCGACGAGTTTTTTTTATTTCTTAGCACCTTCATCTATATGGCCGTTGCCTACTGTGATAGGAGCCCAAAGCAAATGTAGAAAGGAAAATTATCTCGATTAAATTTTAACAAACTTAGCATTTTTTAAAATTTTAGCGACTTTCGCGCTGGACGGAGAGAACCTGCGAACCGCGGACACCATGCAACTTGTAAGGCCAACAGCCACATCGATTCCTTCCATCTCTGACAATTGAAAATTTTATAAATGAACTTGTTTTGCTCATTATTCCTACCTAAATGGCGTTCCCCTGAGCGAAGAGCGAATAATTCATGGCCACCTATCCACTCATACCACGAATTCAAATGCCCACCAAATAGCTTGAGAAAATTATTTATTCACCAATATCCAAGGCAAATTCCTCCTATATTAGAAATATTATAAATTTTTTTTATAATAATATTGAAATACTTGTGTTCTTATGCTGCACTAAATCTCCTAAAATAATCTGAAGTCCTATGAGCGGGCGACGAAAAGGAGCTTAATTCATGACCACCCCCAAAAAAATGCGAATTCCCTGCTCGCAAATCCTGAAAAATTGAAATTTTTATGATGAAAAACTTGTTTTTGGCCTCATATCTGCCGCCCCAAAACTGAGACTCGAGTGAGACCTATCACAAACTTTGATTTAGCGAGCAGAAACAAAAAAGAGAGCATTAGAAATTCTTTTGGGTACCGACCAAGCTAGAGCAGTGGTTGCCTACGTCCGGCCTTCGACATGCAAGGGTCCGTGGGTCGCTGCCCCTCCCGCGTCGAAAACAACAGAAGAGTCACCGAAATTCACTAAATCCATAAAGATTTTTTGTGTTTATAAATTTTTTATCAGAAAATTATCATTTTAAATATCGAAAAAGAATATGACTCCGAAGATTGTTTCCTGTTGCTCAATATAAGCACCGATGTTCAATTAAACTATTCAGTGCGTCCTTAAAAAGCATATCTACTATATTAAATTTTTAGCCAAAAACTGTAAAGGAGTGGAATAACTCTAAGTAGTTAAAAGGATGTTAAGTCTAGATAACACCATGAACAAGCCTGCTCAACTGATATAAACGAAATGGAAACTGTGTTGTTGGTTCCAAACAATATTTTTTTTATTGAGAAATATAAAAATGTTGTAAGCAAGGCAATTGCAAAAAAAACTCTTAAAAAAGAAAAACGTTTTTGCGGTAGCAGCCGTTTTTCCAAACGTTTTTTTGCTTTTTTTCTTTGCTGTGTATATGAAGACGTTTGCCTAATATTAATAGCATTAAAATTAATCTCTCATAAGCTAGACTACCTCCGAAATGTGGAAATGAACATTTTGTCGAAGTTCAGTTGATTGTGCACTACTGAGAGTTTTCAACTGTATATAAATTACGACTTTTTAAAAAATCGTTACTTTGTTAAATGAAGCACCCCATCGGATTCATCAATCCTGATTGATTTAATGAAACCTTGTTTTGCTATATCTCCGCTACTAATGCGTCCCTGGCGGAGCATAATTCAAATATCGAATAAGCCCCATCAGTATGCAGAAAATTAACGACATATTAGTTAGAAGGTTAATCATCTTAGTCATTTCACTTAATTGTTTAGAATTATTGCTATGGGTCGTGATTGTTCTCATCCCTACATACATATTCTTGGATCATTCATTTGTTAAGCTTAATAAAGTTGCTCTTGCACGTGAGAACCTTTAAAACATGCATTTAGCTGCTTAAGGGATACATAAAACTAACAATCCACTTGCCTCGGAGGTATTATTCCAGTTGACTCCATACAGATACCTATCTCTCGATAGAATGTGGCAGAAATTAAATAATTCTTTTTATATGACTTCTTTTGCACTACCTCATTCTCTAATCTAACATCCTACTGGCGTCCCTAGAAGCGAAAAAAGAGGAGCATTTAATTATTTCAAAAACCTTAATCTTCTTGTAACCACAGAATGAAAATAGATTCAATTTGGAGTTTTTATATTACCCCCATCGGATGTGCTCAACATACTCTTTTATATCAAGGAATAGCAAATTTATTAGACATCTTAGGTGTTTGGGACTCAATTAGTAGTCTGAGATAACGGACCAAAATTGGTCGGCAAGAAAATATATTAAATCCTTGTTTTGGTTTAAAATGGTGTGGTCATATCTCCCTATACTATGCCCGTCCCTAGAGCGCACCGAGAGCTTATATTTCATGGTCGGAGGCAAAGTACCCAGACATTTGGTTGAATTTTTGGATCATTTTCCGTCAAACCTCAGATGCGGAATTCCATCCATCCTGTGATTAAATTGATTTTTATTTTATTGAAATAGAAAAAATTTTTGTTCTTTTGCCACTCATGATGCATCCTAAATATCTAGACACTGTCTCTTTAAATGTGAGAGACAGAATAAAGAGCAATAATATCCATTTTTGACAAAAAATTGCCCTCTATAGAAACCATAAGAATTTTACAGCACATATTTCTATAAAACAATAAAATTTTACCCGAAAATCTTTGCCGATAGGGGTGCAGAACGAATTATAACTTCAATAAAAAAATTGTCCCGTTATTTCTACCCCTACCCCATCGATATTCATCAACAATTCCATGACATCAAACTTTTTGTATAAGATAAATTATTATGTTACAATATTTTTATTAAATTTTATAGTAAGAAGTAACAATCTTTGTATCATGGATATTTTTTCGCTAGAAATAAAATTTTGATAAAAATTTCTATAGAAATAAAGAATTTTAACAATATTTTCTATAGAAATAAAATTTTGTAGCAGATAAAATTGTGACAAAATTATTTTTTCTATAAGAATACCTAAAACTATTATGTCAAAAATTTTGTGATACGGATAGAAAATTTTTTTAACATTTTATATGGGGAAAGGAGAATACTTTTTTAATAACTGTCTATAGAAATAAAAGTGTAGACAAATTTCCTATAGAAATAAAATTTTTACAAAATTTCTAAAGAAATTAAATTTGACAAAATTTTCTATAGAAATAAAAATTTTAACAAAATTGTACAAAAATAAATTTTAAAAGATTTTCAAAATTTTCAAATTTTCTATCGAAATAAAATTTTAAACGACAATTTTCTATAGAGAATGAAATTTTGACAAATTTTTATAGAAATTAAAATTCTGAACGCAATAAACTATTCTATAGAGAAAAATTTTGCAACATAATTTCTGTTAGGGAAAAAAAATGATAACTAAAATTTATGGCTATAAAAATTTTTTTGAGACATGTTAACATATAGAAATAGAAAACATAGACGAATAAAAATTTGAACAAAATTTTTCTATTGACAGATAAACAGTATTTAAAGTGATATTAATTGAATGTTGGATAAAATGGGTCGCGTTGGTAGGAATTTTGGTGCACAATTTTGGAGAAAAATCTTGTGTTCCGCAACAATAAAAATTCATACCGCACGGCCACACCGGCTGAAGTTTAACCTGCAATGCGTTTTTTTTTTATAATGTAAGTTAACATAAATAATTTTATTTGAAGGCCAATTCAGACATTGAATCATTCTTTTTGTATAGGATAGCCGGTCTGACAGGATTTAATTTTATCTGAACTCTTGACTATTGTTTTACGAAATTTGGAGTTAAATTAATAATGAAAACAAATTATTGATACCCCTAAGACACGTCATAATGAAATAAATCCTTCGAGTGTCCGTGTGAACGAGACAAGATAGTTTGGTGGTGGGTTTGTAATAGAATTATAAACAAATCATATATCCAAGTGTAATTCCAAAGAATAAATTCTCCATGACTTTGATAGACAAATAATAAATTCAGGAAATTTTTAATGTTAAGGTTAGGATCTAGCGTTAGGGTTGGTTGTGCTAGTTGTAATCGGAATGTAAATGTCCGGTCTCACTTAGCTAATAATTCACGTTCCATCTGTGAATTGATTTACCACATGGTGAACTTCCTCTCGCTTATCACTGAGTGGCTGGACCCGATGGCGTCCATGTTAGAAGAGGATACTCAACTGAATGAGTGTGACCATTCCTTTTTATAGGCCGAGTCCGAACGGCTGTTCCAGCATTGGCAGTGAAAACGGCACTATTAGAGAAGCTTTGAAGACCGCTCAGAAATATCACAACCCAGCATTAGATCCAGCCGCTGAAAAAACTTTTTGGTGTTCGGTGCGTAGCAGGAATCGAAACCGCACGACGCTTGGTGTATAGCAAAGGTGGACCATGCTAACCTTGCACCAACGAGTGGCTCGCTAAAGCTCCGAAAAAACTTTGAGTTTACCACCGTATAACAGAGAAACCTGCTCAGAAGTAGAAAAAATATCGACAGCAATCATTCGCCGTCAAGTATCGAAATTTCTGAAATGCTTCAAAAATTATCATATATGCCAACATTAGACTTTTTCAAATAATCGACTCAGTTGGCTTTTCGTGCTACAATCGAAGAAAAGACCAAAACAATGCGTCTTTCCAAGGCTTGCTGTATATACTACTCGGAATTGGAAAAATGTTGTCCTTTGTTTTTTGTATTTTTTTTTGATTTCTCACAACTTAAAATTGCTGTACTCACCCAGAATTAGCACCAAACCCCATCTCTCTTTGTAAGCTATCTTTGCAAAACTGCTAATACTTCTTCCATCTTTAAATAGACC
>PGFW01007471.1:1554-12082 GCA_003123925.1 Haematobia irritans
CTGTTCCGTTTGACTGTTTTCCTTCCATGGAAGTTTCTTTTCGAATGTTTTGCCAAATTACGATATTTTTTAATTTTTTGTTGATTTTTAATGGAAAAAATATATTTGGACAAACGTATATGCCGAAAAAAACAATAACAACAAATTAATAAATAAAAAATTGCCGCTGGTGAGATTTGACCCAAGCTGTTCTTTATTTTCTTCATTAATAAAATAAATAATAAAGAAATCTCAGAAAGAGTTAGAATGTCAATGCCATTTGTCCTTATTAGGTTCATATCACACAAACATTTTGAATAGACGTTTTTTGATACATCGTATTCAATGGAGTTTATGGCCGAGTGTGCTAAAGCATTCTGTTATGATGCCAACAGAACCCGGTTCAACTTCCCAGTGGAAGCGAAGAAGTATTACAATTAAATAAAAATTAAATAATAAGAATATAAAAGTGTAATACAAAAAAATAATAACTAATAAAAATAAAAAAAGTGAAATTGGATTTTTTTTTTTGGATTTTTAGTTTTTTAAATTTCTTCATCCAAATCAAACTTCCAAAGGCACAACTCTAAAGCAATGGCAAAGGTCCAAAAATGAATACTTTCGTCCTATGACAAGTCCATGTAAAAAAATGAGTCCAAATTTGCCAACTTTCCAGATCACAAATTGGGGACTCCAAAATTACTTTTTTTGATTCTTTTTTTTGTGGTAGGGGGAGCATGTTCATGTCCACCATTTCTACAGCCATTACATTGAATTTCCATAACTTCTTAAGGTGTGGCCCGAATACAGTGTTTTGGATGTGAATTATAACATTCTCTGACGTTTTCCCAAATAAAAAATTTTAATTTTCTTTTATGATTTTTAATGCATTTTAGTGCGTTTGACCTCAAATATTTTCAAAAATTCGCAATTTTCTATAAGGGATTTAAATTTTCTTTTCTTACAAAAAATTAAATAATTTCTACCCATTTTATAAGTTTTTAGAACCTACATTGAAGAAAACAAGAATAAAATTATTTATTAAAATATAGAAAAAAAAAATATATTAAAAAAAAAGACTTACACATGGTAGTTAAAATAAAAGCCTCTTTGGACGGACATTTTTGGAAGTACCTTTTAAAGTGTGCCGTTTAGAAGAACATCCAAATGTTTTTGCTCGTCGAAAAGCAGAACCATAGTTTTGCCAAAAAACTATATATAATAATTAATATATATATTAAATAAATAATATATTTAGTTCAATTTAGTTTAATTTAACCTGATATAATTTAATTTTAGAAAACTTTATATTATTCTAAGTAAATTTTAATTACTTTCGATTAGTTTATGCTATGAGTTATTTTAAACTATAAACTAAATACATGACTATATAAACTATTTTAATTTATTTTATTTACTAAATATAATTCAATTTAATTTCAAAAAGATTTTTATTTTTAATGTTTATTGAATAAGTTAACTTTAAGATTTTATATAATTTATATTTAATAGATTTTAATTATAATATACTAGTTTTTATATTATTTTATTAATTTCTTAATTAAATATTTAAAATAAAGTTTATATTTCAATGTTTTTGAATTACATTAATTTAATTTTAATTTGGCCTTAATTAAAAAAAATATTTAACTTAATTTAGTTTAATTTAACCTAATATATAATTAATTTTAATAATAAATTTAAATAAGCTTTATTTCAATGTTATTGACATTACATGATTTAGTATAAACTATTTAATTATTTTATTTTATTGTTAAAATGAACTAATTTTAAACAAGTTAAATTTCAATGTTATTGAATTACATTAATTTAATTTTAATTTGATTCGATCGATTTTCTTGGAGACTCCATAGCCGTTACATATACCTTTACCATTTTAATAACCCCTGTGTGGACGAAGATTATCACATACACATAACATTTGCCAAGATTTCTTTTAGTTGGTTGTGTTAATAATTTTCATTGTTGTGTTTTTCTTTTTGTTTTGTTTATTTTTTCACTTTACTCTTCTGTCATGTTGACAACGCTGCAGTGATTGTACCTTTTCATGTTATTTACTTTTTATGTTCACTCACTGGTGCTGTTAGTTGTTTGTTGTGTTGATGATGATGATAAAACCTAACGTCCTTACACTGTTATCCTTTGTGTTCAAAGAATAATATTGTACCCATAGTGGTTACGTGTTGGCAAAACAGATGAAAGGAACAAGTCTAACTACATAGCATAAATGTACGAGTATGGGTGACAATGTCCTGGTTAAGTCATTGCATTTTTATGGACCATATCAAGAAAGTTGACGACAATGACACTGGGATTGTAATAAAGGAATTAACTTTTAGAAAAATATTCTAGTCATAAGTTCATATAATGGTAGGGAAATATTTCATATTGTGAGTTATGGAAAAATAAAATTAAATATTTCATAAAGCTAAAGGAGTTAGAAAGAGAAAGAGAAAGTATATATTTAAATGCATTAGCGTTGCCAGAAGTAGGGAAATACACCTATGTCAAAGTAGGATTTTTTTTCTAATATTTAGCTCTTGTATCATGTGTATCAATTGTTAATTGCCTAGCATTGCATACTACAGTCGTGGGTTTATTCTTTTCTTACGAAAACCAAAAATCTCAGGTAGGTTACCAAGTATGCTTGTCAAATCTATTTTTAAAAGCCTCTTAAGTGGTTTCATGCAATGTTGGAACCCTTCGACTCGGCTATAAAAAGAGGTTTTCATTGAGCATAACATGGAATCGGACAGCATCAGTGATAAAAAGAAGACACAATGATAACAGGACAATAGTCATACATAAATCGCGCAAATAAATACTCTTTATTTTTCACTCAACACAATTTAAAATTTTACATTTTGCATCTTAAAAAAGTAAACCGCAATAATCTTTAATAAATGTGCTGTTGGTTACTTACAATGGAGTAAAGATCTTACCACAAACTACCAAAATAAACTATTAAAAATTGTTGTCAACAATTTTATTCTAAAGCAAATTTTCATAATTTTTTTCATTAGAAAATTTTGTTCAAATTTTATTTCTAAGAAAATTTTGCTCAAAATTTTATTTCTATAGAAATTTTGTCAAAATTTTATTTCTATAAAAAATTGTGTGATAAAATTTTATTTCTATAGAAAATTTCTATAGATTTTAAAATTATTATTTCTATAGAAAAATTTTTGTCAAAATTTTATTTCTTATAGAAATTTTGTCAAAAATTTTATTTCTATAGAAAATTTTTACAAAATTTATTTCTATAGAAAAATTTTCTCAAAAATTTTATTTCTATAGAAATTTTGTAAATTTTTATCTATAGATTTAATGTCCTTTATTTCTATAGAAATTTTTACCTAAACATTTTAATTTTCTATTCTAGTCAAAATTTTTTGCTTCTATAGAAAATTTTTTTTTTTTATAGAAACTTTTAACAAAATTTTAATTTTTTTTAACTTTACATTTTCCAAATTTTATTTCTATAGAGATTTGACTAAACATAAACATCAAAATTCTACCAATCTACTAAGAAAAAAATCTGTTGGTGTAGATTGGTAGAAATTTATTTCTAAAGTAAATTTTGTCACAATTTTATTTCTATAAAATTTTCTCACAATTTTATTTCTATAGAACAAGTTTGCTCACAAAATTTTTAATTTCTATCAGAAATTTTGTCACAAAATTTTATATTTCTATAAATTGTCAATTATTTACTATATGTAGTCACAATTTTATTTCTACTACCGATACTTTGTGTCCAAAAATTTTTATTTCTTATAGAAAAATTTCTGCCCATACATTTTATTTCTATAGAAAATTTTTGCTCATAATATTATTTCCTATAGAAAAATTTTTCTCAAAAACTTTTTATTTTTATAAGAAAATTTTTGCTCAAAATTCTATTTATAGAAATTTAGCTCCGAATTTGTATCTGTTCTATAGATTATTGAACGTTCAATAATATTAGAAAATTTGTCAAATTTTATTTTATAAGAATTTTTCTTCAATAAATTTTTTCAAAATTTTTTATTTAGAAACTTATTTAACAAAATTTTGTTTAATATAATCTTCTTCCAAAATTTTATTTGCTATGGAGATTTGACTTACATAAATATCAAAAATTCTACCAATCTACCAAACAGAAAAAGGAACCTGTTGGGTAGATTGGTAGAAAATTCTATTTATAAGTAAATTTTGTCATAATTTTATTATTATAGAAAAATGTTGATCAATTCTTATTTCTTATAGAAATTTTTGTCAAATTTTATTTTCTATAGAAAATTTCGTGTCACAATTTAATTTCTATAGAAAAGTTGGCGTCCACAATTTTTTATTTCTATAGGAAATTTAGTCTTTTTTCTATAGATAATTTTATTCAAAATTTTATTTCTATAGAAAATTTTGCCATAATTTATTTTCTATAGAAAAATCTTCCAAAATTTTATTTCTCTGTAGAAAACTTTGTCAAAAAATTTATTTCTAAAGGAAAATTTTGTCAAAATTTTATTTCTATAGAAATTTTTCTCGAAATTTTATTTTCTATTAGAAAAATTTTCTTCGAAATTTCTATTTCTATAAAAAAAAATTTCCCGACATTTTATTTCTATAAAATTTTTTCTCAAAATTTTTTTATTTAGGAAACTTTTAACAAATTTAATGTTTTAATAAATTCTTCCAAAATGTTATTTTCATATAGAGATTTTGATTTACCATAAACATCAGAATGGTAGAAAATTTAGTTTATAAAGTAAATTTTGTCATAATGTATTTCTATTAGAAAAATTGTCAACATTTTATTTTCGATTAGGAATTTTGACAAAATTTTATTTCTATAGAAAATTTTGTCAAAAAATTTTATTTTCTATAGAAAATTTTGTATAAAATTTTTAATCTATAGAAATTTTGCATATTTATTTCTATAGAAATTTTGTCAAAATTGTATTTCTATAGAAAATTTTCCTCAAAATTCTATTTATTATTAGAAAAAATTTTCTAAAATTTAATTTCTTTAGAAAATTTTCTCAAATTAATTTTTATAGAAAGGTTTTACCAAAATCTTTTACTTTCTTATTAGAATTTTTTCTAATTTTTTTTATAGAAACTGTTTAACAAAATTGTAATGTTTAAATAAACTTCTTCCAAATTTTATTTCTATAGAGATTTGAATACATAAACATCCAAGGCAATGGTAGAAAATTTTAGTTTCTAAAGTAAAATTTTGTAATAATTTTATTTCTAATAGAAAATTTCAACATTTTTATTTCTATAGGAAATTTTGACAAAATTTTATTTCTATAGAAAATTTTGTCAACATTTTTATTTTCTATAGAAAATTTGTTAAAATTTTAATCTATAGAAATTTTTTGCTCAATAATTTTATTTCTTATTAGACAATGTTGTCAAAATTGTATTTCTATAGGAAAATTTTCCAAAATTCTATTTCCCTATTAGAAAATTTTTCTCAAAATTTTAATTTCTTTAGAAAATTTTCTTTCAAAATTTTAATTTTTATAGAAAGTTTTACCCAAAATTTTACTTCTATAGAATTTTTTTTTTATTAGAAACTTTTAACAAAATTTTATTTTTAATAAACTTTTCTTCAAAATTTTATTTCTATAGAGATTTTTCACTTACAATAAACATCAAGAATGGTAGAAAATTATAGTTCTAAAGTAAATTTTTTCATAACTTTTTATTTCATTAGAAAATTTTCTCAAAATTTTATTGCTTAGAAAATTCTCAAAATTCTATTTCTATAGAAAATTTTGTCAAAAATTTTATTCTCTAGAAAATTTTGTCATAATTTTATTTCTATAGAAATGTTGTCAAAAATTTTATTGCGTAGAAAATTTTGTCAAAAATTTTTAATTTCTACAGGACAAATTTTCTCAAAAATTTAATTTCTATAGAAAAATTTTTCTTCAAAAATGTAATTTCTATAGAAAATTTTCTCTAAATTTTATTTCTATTAGAAATTTTCCCTAAATTTTATTACTATAGAAAATTTTCTGAAACATTTTCTTTTTATAGAATTTTTTCTCAAAAAATGTTTTTATTTTAGAAAACTTTTTAAATAATAAAATTTTATAATTTATATAAACTTCTTCTTCTATGGAGATTTGATCTTACATAGACGTTAGGAATTCTACCAATCTACCAAAAGGAAAAAAAAATCTTACTATTTTCGGTATTTTATCAGACTGTGGCAACCGTGGTGGTATTACAAATTTATTTTTACGTAATATACGTTGCATTTTTCATACTGTTTTAAGATAATAAAAGCACATAGATCATCATTTTTGTTTTTGTAATTTTTTTTTTTTTATTTTAACGAAAAATATTGCTTAGGGGAAAATGTAGGAGAATTTATATTGCGGAATGTAGGAGAAAAGTAGGGAACTTTGTCTGTCCTTGCTAGCGGTAAACTGAAAATTTCCCTGCCAAACACTGCCTATTACAACATGTACATGTACGTATTACGTATTTAAATGAAGTATACGCCCGCTTGTACCCTTATAAAAATAACTTATACGAACGTAATGTACATTAATCTTTTATGTTTTAAATATTTTTAGATATTTCTTATTAGTTTTTCTACCAATTCATATAATTTAATACCTCATTGTCTGAAGAGATTGATTCACACATTGAAAGCAAATATTTTAAACTCATCTTTAACAGCTAACACTTTGCAAAATCCTTCGCTTCATACTCGTTATTTACAGCACGTATTTTACAAATACATATTCGCAAAAATTATTGTTGTTGTTTGTTTTTTATTATTTTCATTTTTGCCATATAATGTCTTTCTTGTGGCATTTTATAATGTTTTATGAAACATTATCGGTTTCTATAGTTGTTGAAAACAGTATAATATTCCAACATTCTATTGTCCTGATGAGAGAACATATCATACATCAATGTCGTAATCCTAGATGTATGAATTTCGTCTTAAAATGCTTGTTTTTTTTTTGTTTTTGGGCGCCCTAAGCTAAATGATCGTTTAATGCCAACAATACCGGATGGCATTAAGGAAACGAATGAAAATAAATATGTACATGTTTCTATGGTAAAATAAGTAAAAAAAAATCCGTTGGAAAATCCTTTATAACGAGCAAAATTTTTACAAAAAGAAACAAAGTCGACTGTCGCTACGTGTTTGCAAATATAAATGATAGAAAAGCAAGGCAAAATTGAAGAAGAGACTTGAAGCTGATGTGTATGCAGGCATTTTAGGATATCTTTTTTGTAGATAATAGTCGCTATGATGGCCTAGCAATGAATATATATATAAGAAGAGAACAAACAAAAAATATATAAAAACAGAAATCTAAAGAAATTTTTCCTTTCAAGGAAAGAAGATTTCCTTGAATTTTTTTAAGGTTTTCATATGGCTTGTCTAAGCATCATAACAAATTTTGAAAATAGATCTTTGTGAGAAGCCTTTGCAATACTTTAGCAATTCTATTTCCTAGAGTAAGCCACATGACATGGATTGTATGAGATTCAGATATAATGGCTCTATCTCGTGAAACAGATACAGATGAAATTAGAATATAATTTTTTTTTAATACGAATAATAACCGTAATTTAAATTTTTATAACAGTTTCCCCATATACATTATAACAGTTAACCATAAGTGACACAATATAAATTCATAGCATGGAGGTATTTTTATGGAAACAAAGAGTGAGATCCAAAACAATAACCAAATGACAGTAGACAATAATAACTCCAAATGATGAATGGAGAAAATGAAAATGAAGTGCCTATAGTAAATAAATTAGTGAAAAGATAATTATTTACTATTATAGTTGGCGAATTAAAATAAGGCGGTAATGTTTAAAATATTTCTTGTGTTAACAAAACAATAACCTGATTTTCCAAAGAGTTTTCATTGTGTTTTCTTAATTGCATTAGAAAAAAAATTTAAGCGGATTTATGGTCAGCTTACAACGTCGTGCGAAAAATTTGAATTTAAAAACTCCACTCCACTTTTTGAGAGATTTTCACAATGGATTGTTAGAACCAGGATAACCCTTATAAATGACCTGGATCACGGTTTGCCACAGTTGGCTAGAATTCTACCAAACTTGATAGATTTTTTACTGCTTTGGTGTAAGGTAGAATCTTGATGTTGGCTAGAATTTGCCATTAATATTCATCTCCAACTAAGAGATATCTCAATATTTCTATAGAAATAAAAATTTTCACAAAATTTTCTATTAGACAATGAAATTTGGAGATTTTTCACAATGGATTGTTCTAGAAAACCAGGGATAACCTTGATAAATGAACTGGGATAATGTTGCCACAATTGGCTAGAAATGTCTACCACTAAATTGATATATTTTGACTGTTTGGTAGATTGGTAGGATTCTTGATGTTTGTAGAATTGCATAATAATTCTCTCCAACTAAGAGATATCTACAATATTGTATAGAAAATAAAATTTGCAAAAATTTTCATATGAAAATAAATTTGAGAAAGAATTTTCTATAGAAATAAAAATGTGACAAAAATTCTTATAGAAAGAACTTTGCAAACATTTCTATAGAAAAAAATTGATAATCTTAGATAGATATTTATTAGAAATAAAATTTTGATAACAAGATTTTCTTAGAAAATAAAATTGTTTACCAAGAATTTTCTATTAGAAATAAAATTTTCAAAATTCTAAGAAATAATAACTTTGTACCAAAATTTCTATAGAAATAAACTTCTAGAGATATTTATAACATCCAAAAGATTTCGGTAATAGTATAGATATATAACGTATAAATTGCCAAATACTGAATTAAAACATGCATAATAAAATATTGCATTCGAAAAAAAAAAAAAAACATTTTTTGATGTACGACAAATTTTACCAAAAATTAAACTAAGATTTTATTTTGTAAAATTTTTCCAAATTTTGATAGATATTTTTAGCACTGATGGAAAACGTTCCAGGATTCTTTTGAAATTACTCAAACAAAATATTTTAGTTTTCTCCCCAAGATTGAAATAATTCAAATAAATTTTCGGTTATAATAAATTATTTCCAAAGCAACCATTTTTTTTTGCATTCAACCGTTGACTCTCTCCAAAACATGAAAAGTGTAGGTTAGTTAGGTTAGGTGCGAGCCCGATGTATCAGGCTCACTTAGACTATTCAGTCCATTGTTGATACCACATTGGTGAACTTCCTCTTATCACTGAGTGCTGCCCGATTCCATGTTAAGCTCAATGACAAGGACTCCTATTTATAGCCGAGTCCGAACGGCTTCCACATTGGCAGTGAAACCACCTTAAGAGAAGCTTTTAAACCCTCAGAAATTGCTCACCAAGCCATAACTGAGGTGGTGATAATCCACCGCTGAAAAGAATTTTTGGTGTTTCGGTCGAAGCAAAGGAATCGAACCCACGACCTGTGATGCAAGGCGGTGGCATGTTAACCAATTGCACCACGGTAGCGATGTATGAAGTCACGTATAACAGTTATAATTTACGAAAATAGAAAGTAAACTCGTCTTTGTACATTGAAAAAAAAAGGCTTGCCCGGTCCAAAGATTTGTTCTTTATTTTAAAAAATTTTGGTATTTGATTCCGATACCAAAGAAAGCGGAGAAAATTTTTTTTTTTTTACCCAAAGAAGGACCACTATTAAGTACAACAAGAATCTCTTTAAATTTGGGTTGTTTACTTGTTCTAGGAGCGCAAAATTTTAAATTTTTCGCTTTCATTTGTTTTTGCTTTGCATATGCCTATCAAAATCCTTTAAAATCGATTAACACTTTATTTTTCCAAATTTAGAACTCGGACTTCCAGTAGAAATATGCCCTATGTTTCAAGCGTGAAAAACGTATTTAAAATAAAGTTTTGAAAAACGAGTGTCCTATATTTAAACGATTTTCTACTTGTAACTTCAAGATGCCAAAAGATTAAATTAATAGAGATTTAAAGACAATTTCATAAATTTAAAGAATTTTCTGCAATATTAAAGTCAAAGTTGACCTCTAGCCCAACATTTTTCTTCATGTTATAATACCCATTTTTAAGTGAAAATCACTTAACTATAAGGAAATACTACTGTCATGTTGAAAAGTTTATACGACTTTTTGGACAAGAAAAACTTTATAGATTATAGAAATGCGTTCTTCTATGCTAAGCAAAATTTGCCATCGTATTTTTAAAGACATGAAATCTTTGACCTCACGCAATATAGTTTTTCAGTGAAGCTATAACTTGTGTGCTGTAACTTAATGTAAAATGTCTACTATAAATTATGAAAAAAATCACGGTATAAATGCGTCATAATTATTAATAATACTTAGTTAACTATTAAATTCCAAGCTATATGTTTTTATTTTAATCTTGTATGGCAAAAGAACTGCTTTTGTAGTAGATATCTATACAAGTTAATCTTAACTATTGATAACATGGTTATAACTATTAAATACAAAGACGTAACTATGTTATAAACACTGAAAATCTGTTATAATGTAAACATCGAGAAATCATTAAACACAAATAGTATATATTTCC
>PGFW01007477.1:1213-13253 GCA_003123925.1 Haematobia irritans
AAAAATACTACCAAATAAAAATAAAAAAATTTATTTTGCAGTTGTTGATCAAATTTTTGTGGTTATTATGGAAAAATTGTTTCTTCGAAAGAAATGATTTATTTTTTTATTTTAAAAGTTTATTTATTATTTTATGAAAAATTGTCGCTATTAGAAGTGATAGCGTATAAACATGGGCGTATAAACATTTGGGCGAATAAACTTTCCTTGAATGAGAAATGTGTCGAGGAAAATTGCTACTTCTACAAAAAGGGCGAACTAATCCACAATAATAGTATATTTCTATAGGAAATTTTCCCAAAATTTTATTTCTTGCGATGACCAGAAAAAATCGGTAGTTGGACAAATTTTTTGCTGTCTTTCCCAATAAAGGGCACCGGAGGTCCAATAAAAAATCATGGGGGTTCGATTTTATTGATTGGAGAAGCTTATATAATTGTAAGTCAATTTAATGGGGCTTTGATGTAATTAAAGGGGAAAACCGAAATTCCGGCGATGGTTGTTGGGGTTAATTTTTTGATCCATGGGTATGACTTGAGGAAATAACATTCATGGCGTTAAACCAAAATTTTTTTCAATAATCCGGGGATAAATGGGGAAGGAATTTTTTTTTGCTTTCCTCCAAAAAGGCAACCGGATGGGGTTTCAAGTTAGTTTTTGGGGATCTGGTGTATTATCTGGGATGAGCGCTGTGGTTATTAGTTATAAATGAAATAATATGGGAATCCGTGATAACCGGATGAACCCCCAAATTTTTTTTTGCATGGGAGTGGTTGAAAGGGGGCGCTGGGTTTGGGGTGGTGGGATGATGGTAGTGGACAGTGACCACCGTTTATCCAAGATGAATTTTTTCTGCAACTGGGAAATTCAGGGATTTGGAAGTTTGTGTTTTGGTTCTTTTCCAAAGAGGCTCCGGAGGGTCAAAAAGGTTAAATTATCTTGGTTTTGTATTAGGTTTTTTAGTTTGTTGATTTTTGGGGCCTGGTTTCAAGTGCTATTTTTATGAAATTGGTGGATTAGACGAAGACCGGAAATTTTGGTGGACCAAAATTTTGCATTGGTTTTGTTTAAGAGACTATGATTACTGAAACCAGGCCGAATGGTACCAAAAAAAATTGTCCAGGGGCCGAGGGATCGGAATGATAATTTGCTTTCCTCTTAAGGAGGGCTTCCAAACAAAAAAAAAAAAGCAAAAAAATTTCTTGTGGGGGGTTTGGACCGGTTCTGAATTTAAATGGGGGGCTATTTATATTTTAATTTTGAATGGGGGGCCGAATGTCAGAATACCCAAATTGTTTTTGGGCGGATTTGGTTGTGTGTTTAGAAAAGAAAGAACCAGTGATTACTTAAGAAGTATGAATAAACACCATGGCGTTTTACCAAAATTTTTTCAAGTTTGGATTTTTCGGGATTGAAAAATTTTGCTTTTTTCTTCTTTTTTTAATGGGGCCTCTGCGAAAAAGGCCCAAGAGAGGAAAGTGGTGGTGTTGGGGGTCCCTTTTGAATTTGTATGGGTGGCGTCACCAAACCTCGTTAATAATGCTTTTAGCAAAACCGCTCATTATATACAAAAAATTTCTGGCTTTTTGTTCAGGGGGCGAGAAGGATTCAAAATGGCTGGACCATTCTTTGTAAAAAGGAAAAATCGCAAAAGAAAAATTGCTTTTGGGGGGCCTTCCACGGGGGAGAAGCGAGAGGTGTGTGAGAGTGTGTGTTGCAGGGTGTAAAACTTTGTTAAATTATGTAGGCGGAGAAAGAAGTCTTGGATTTGTTTAGAAGCAGATGGTGAGTATCGAATTGAGAGGAACGTCGTATAAGTTGTGTTTAAGCAGCATGTATTGAGCGTGGAGGTGCCCGTTTAAAGAGGAGGGAAGGGGCTCGGGAGGCTGTAGATAAAGCCCAAGAAAGGAGCGAAGACTACATGTCCGAAAAGGGCCAATTGCCCTTTTTTTTAGATTTTGGGGGCCACTTTCGGGAGTGTTGTCGGGGCCAGGTCTAGCGCGGGATTGGCTGATTAATTTGTTTAAGTTTTTGTTTAGCTCTGGGGTCGGTGTTTGGGGAGAGGGGTGTATTTTATGGGATCAGGTTGTTTTTTCGGGGCGCCTCGAGAAGAAGGATGGACGCGGAGAAATAAGAACGTTATTATTTTTGAAAAGTGTCAACCAAATCGGTAGTTTTAAGCCAGGCAACATCATACAGAGAGAATTGAAGTCGTAAAAAAACAAAAAAATAATTTCGGGCCACCATAAAAAAGCCAGAGGTAATCGGGAAATTGAGTGGGAAAAAAAGTTTGCCTACAAAAAAAGTGCGAATCATTGTTTAAGGGGCTTGGACCAAGTCGGGAAAAAACTTAAGCGCCTTTCTTAATCATTTTTTCAGTTGTCAATAGGAGAAATTTTGTCCGACCAAGATATAAAAAAGATGTTCCTTAATGAAGAATAAGGTTGGCCCATTCAAAAAAATAGAGGAATTTAGGGCAATTTGGAGAAAAAAAAAAGGCGTTTAAAAGCAAGTGAAGTGAATTACCTGGGCTTGCCTGATTTGAAAACTTTCCAAAGAAAGACGTTGCAACTGAAAAAACCAATTTAAGCCATAGAAGGGGCAGTGAGGAAGGGGCGTGCGGGGCTTGAACCAACTGCTTTGGGAAGCTGTTTAAGGGAACGGAAATTTTAATATATAATTGTTCCAATGGTTGCTTTGAAATAAATTTCAAAAGTATGGAAAATCTTCAAAACAAAAAAAAATCCAACGATGGGGGGTTGGGGCAATTCCAAGGCCCGTATATGTATCAAAAAAAAGAAAGAACAGGCTTTTTTTAAAAGGGTGAAGGAAAAACGAAAAAAAAAAAAAAAAAATAAAAAAATTTAGAAAAAAGGGCTGTCAGGGAAATGATAAGTTGTTGTAATCCAATTGTAAAAAAAGCGTCTTTTTCCAGTTTTTTTTGTCCCCGACGTGGTGAGGTGGTTCCTGGGGGAGGGTTTGCGCGGTTGCGCCTGGGGGGAGTTAACCGAATGGTTAATTCTGGTGTTTTTTTCGGTGTGCGTTGGGTTTTTCTCTGGTTTTTTGGTGTTGTTGGTTTGATTAGGGTGAGTTTCAGTTGGACTCCTATTTCGTGTGGGGAAAAAGATCCTGTCAGATTGAGGCAGAAAGATTCGAGAAGAGTCGGGGAGTGAACGTTTGAAAGAGAGTAGACTGTAGGGCCGTGGCTGGGTAGGTGAGGTCGGGGGATAGAGGCGAGAGGGGAGGCAGTCCGTATTTTGGAGATGTGGCTGAGGTGTGGTGGTCATAGGTGCGTAGGAGAGTGGGATGGTCTGTGATTGGAAGGGGGGAATTTTTTTAGAATGGGTTCTCTTGCGCCTTGGTTGTTTTTGGCCTTCCGTCCCTTCTGGCGTTTGGGGTTTGGTTTGTTGGGAAAGGAGAAGGATGTTGATAGAGGAGAGAAGTGGTGATGTTTGTCTCCCTGTCCCAGAGTAAGTATCAGAGAGAATGGCTCAATTTTTAAAACCGTGGTTTGGCAATGGGGGGGCTGTCCCAAGTGCTGAAAGAGCCGACGGTTGTGGGTTTCGTCAATCGATGTGGTGAGAGTTTGCCGGAGGGTTGAATTTAACAACATGGAAAGGCTAAGAAGTTTTTTTAGAGCGTTTTTTCCCCGGTCGGTATTGTGTTGTTTACGTGGGTTGTTCATGAAGGGGAAGGGGAGAAAAGAAGAATCGGGTTGGTGTCCAGTGGTTTGTGGAGTTGGGGGGGAATTCTAGTGAGAATGTATAAATTATATAAAAAATATGAAGAAGAGAAAAAATCAAGAGGAGGAAAAAAGAAGAAGAGAAAGGACGATTAGAACTTCAGAGGTGAGAGAGAGAGAAGAGTAAAATTACCAAGATTTTACTTGTTAATAAAGGAGAAATGTTTTTGGAAAATTTTTATGGGGGAATAGGCAAATAAAAAAAAAGCTGTGATAAAAGAAAAAGGCTTAGGATCATGGATTATTACATATACGTATCTTTTTTTCCTGTGAAAAAGGCCTTTTTTTCTATTTTTTGTTTTTTGTTTTCGTTTTTCCCCTTCAGGCTTTTGAAGAGAATTAAAAAAAAAAAAAAAGGCACTGTTTCTGTTTGTTCTTATCTTTTTTACGGTGGATGCAAAAAAAAACCCATGTTGGATTGAAAAAGGAATTCATTTTTGGATTTATGGTAATTTCTTCAAAACGCACCTTGGTGAACCTCATTTTTTCGGTTCTTTTAAGCAGTCTGCCCAGGGGATGTGGTTGTAAGGCCAGCGGGCTTTCGCCTTCACTGCTGTGCCTTGGTTAAATGTTGTTTTGTTTTTGCAAACTTTTTTTTTGGAAATGTTTTCGTGGATGTGGGGGCAGGGCCCAGGTATTTTCTTCTCAAAAAAAAGCTGCTTTAAAAGACCGGCCTTCTTTTTCAAGGGGATATGGTCCAGAATTTCTTTCTTGGATTTGGGGCAATGTTGTTTATTCTTAAGAAGGAATTTTGGTCGGCGAAATGTTTTGCCGTATTTGAAAAAAAGTGGGAAAAAATGAATGTTAAAGCCCGGCTAGTTTGTGGGGGGGACTGGTTGTCAAAAAGGCTTAACAATGTTGTTTGTTGCTGTTTTTTGGCAACTTCCACTATTTTTCTTGATGGGCTGGTTGGGCCGAATCGTAATTTTTTTTAGCGGTGTTCGAAATGTTGTTATGTTGGGTTGGGGGTTTGTGTCCCGTTGGTAAAAGTTACATGAACACAGGTGTTGCAAAGCCTTAAAGGGTGAATTTATGTTATAACGTAGTAATTTTTGGGGTTCCTTCGATGGGCCCGAAAAAAATAATAAAAAAAAATCAGACTGGGGTAATTAGGTTTACGAAAGAATTTAAAGGATCTTTATTTCAGGGAAATTTTTCCTCGGCGTATTGGATTTTTTGGGGGAATTGACATTTTTTTGAATTTTTAGCATATAAGATGTGACCGAAATTAAAAAAAAAAAAAAACAGGATTTGGCTTGAATTTAGTTTTTTGCTAACCAGTGTTTTTTAAAAAAAGGGGGATTATTTTGTTGTAAAAAAAAAAAAAAGCTTTTTTTTTAATTTTATATTTAATTAACAGTTTTTATCTAAGAGATATGTGGAAAGAGGAATAGAAGGTTTAGGCAGCGTGCAAAGAAAAAGAGAAAAAAGAACGAATATTGTTCGGTGGAGGCCCAAAAGAGAGAGAAAAAAAAAAAGGGGAGTGTTGCGTGGTTGTGGTGTTTGAGACGAGGAAGAGAGAGAGGAGAGGTTCGCTTGGGATATTTTGTGTTGGTGGTGGGGCGTGTGTGATAGGGAAGCAGAAGGCGGCGAGAGGGTATTTATTTGTGTGAAGTGTGGGATGCGGTTTGGCTAAAAAAAAAAAAATAAAAAAAAAAAGAGAGTGAGAGAGGAGGGGTGTGTGATGTGCGCGCGCGTGGTGTGTTCCAGTTTTTGTAGTTTTGTGATGGAGATTGTGTGTGTGACGCTCGCCCAAAAGAGAGAGGAGTTGTGTGTGTTGGCTTGCGTAGGCGCGCGCGTTAAAAGGAGGAAGAAAAAGGGGCAAATTTCGATTCCTGAATGTCCTAAAAAAACTTTTTGAAATGAAATTTTGGGTTTTTACGATTTTGGGTTGTTTGAGGTGATTATGGGTTTCTCTTATAACCAACCTCATGGCCGAGAATGAAAGAAAAATTGTGGTTGAGCATTTCCGGGGCCCATGTAGATTTAGATGATAATAAAAAGTCCCCGCACATTATGTTTGAACGAGCAAAAAGGACTGGGGTTTTCCCCAGGATTTGTTGGCGTTGTTGTGGGAAGAGGCCTTGCTCTTAGGAGGTTGAGTGGGAGGATGGGTCAGGAGGGTCTCTCACACGTCTCGGCGCGCACACACGGGCGGTCTCTTCTCTTCGCACGCCGCCTCACGACATCCTATTCCCCGTGGGGTCCTCCGGTGTTCACACTGTGTCTCTCTCGCCGCTAGGTCATCTTCACACCGGTTGGAGTCTCTCTGCGTCTAGTTTCTCAAAAGGAACTCAAATAAGCCATTTTTTGCCAAAATAAAAAAAATTTTCCGGGTGCGCGAAGGCAGGGGTTCTTTTGGGGTGTGGGTGAGGTTGTGAGCTCGAGCTCGCGTGGGCGGGGTGTGGGATTGCCGGTGTGGTGTTGTGTGGGTTGCAGGTCGCACTCCCTTCACGAGCCGTGTGTGGCTTTGTGGTGTTTTTTGTGAGGTGGGAGAGTATGAAAGGAAGAGAGTGTTCTCGTCTTTGTGGGGGCGGTGATCGTATTATATTCTGCGTGGTTATTATATGTGGTGTGTGCGAAGGGGGCGCTTCCGTTGGGTCGTGCTGTTGTTGTGACTGTGTGGCGTGTTCGCTCTCTGTGGTGAGGAGAATAGTGTGTATACTACGGTCCACCACGTACGTGTGTTCATTCTCGGTCCTTGGTGAGTCTCTTGGTCGACAGGTGTGGTATGGGTGTGTATAATTAGATATGTTTCTCGGTTTACGGTTTGTGTTGTTGTTGAATATGTGTTATTGGCTCTTCAAAAAAAACTTTTCCTCCTCTCCCCCATGGGCAAAAAAAAATTGGTTCGGTTAATCATGGGGTCCGATTTTTATTGTATTATATTTAAAGGGGTTTGCCAATGTATAAAACCGGAATCCCCAAAAAAAACTTTTTTGGGAAGCTTTCCGGTTTTGCTTTTTTGGGAGAAAAAAAAGGCAAAAAAAAAAGATAATTTGCTTTCCCGAATTTTCGGTTTGGGGAAAAAAATTTTTTTGGGTTACCTGTTTGAGTGGTTTGAGGTTTTTTTATATGGGTAAAAATTTTCCAAACAATAAAACCGATTTTGGCCGGAATTGGTTTTTTTTTTTCCTATGCAAGGGCCCGTATAATTTATATTTATTAATTTCAAAAAAAGCTCCCTGATTAATACTA
Organism: Haematobia irritans; assembly: GCA_003123925.1. Taxonomy (NCBI): domain Eukaryota; kingdom Metazoa; phylum Arthropoda; class Insecta; order Diptera; family Muscidae; genus Haematobia; species Haematobia irritans. Next base: position 8,154 of record PGFW01007477.1, read on the forward strand.
AAATTTCGGAAGAACCCCCCACGATTTTGACCTCCGGTTTTGCCTTTTTTTTTTGGGAGAAAAGGCAAAAAAAAAAATTTTCAAATTCCGATTTTCTGGTTTGAATTTGTGTTTACGTTGGTTGGTATGTTTATTTATTTTGATATTTTAGACAAAAATAAAAAATACCATGGCCAAAATAAAAAGTGGTTGCGGGTGGTCTCCCATTAAAGTTTCAGAAGTTCCAATGCAAAGGAATCGAAGTTATTGTATAAAACCTCTCAATTGGATTTTTTAAAAAAAATGGTAAGGCTCCGTCGGGTGGCTCGGGTGCGCTGAGTGCGCTTGTGGGCGCCCTCGGTGAGAGTGTTGTGTCGTCGGTGCTGTTGGTGGTGAACTGGGCTGGGGTCGTTCCTGCGGGTTGTTGCGGCGTGGAAAAAATGCTGATTTTGCTTTAGTTTTTGGCTTTTTTACAGGCTGTTTAAAATAATAGGAAGTATTTTTTGTAAAAAAAAAAAAACTTTTTTTTTTATTGTTATATTTTTTGGATTTTAATTTTTTACAGAATTTTAAAAAAAAAAAAATGTTTTTAGAACCACTTGCAAAAAAAAAAAAATAACTGCAAAATTTATTTGTCAGGTTGTGGAGCCCCGTAAAAAAAAGGATTTGCTTTGGTCTGGTTTCTTACCAAAAGATGGGTCGCTGTGGAGAATATCTTTTTTGCTGAAAAAAAAAAAATACAAAGTCCGAGAATAGATTTGTTGGTTAATGTTTTAAATGGCGGGTGGCATTGTCTGATGTGGGTTGGTTGCTTGAAAAAAAAAAAAAGGCTTGAAAATTGGAGTTTTTGTTAGGCCGCTCGCCTCATGTTTTATGTAAAGTTGTAAACCCCAAAAATAAATTTTTTTGTGCTTTTTGCGATGGCGCTTTCTAAAAAAAGGAGGAAAAAAAAAATTTTCAAAAAAAAAAAATTCATAATCCGGGGATTCCGCCTTTGTTTGAAAAAAATTTGGGTTTGTTTTAACATTTGGTTTGTTTTAGTAATTTAAATGGTCTCTTAAGACCCCCCAAAAACCATTTTGCCAAAAAAATTTTTTGGTGTGTGACATTCGGGTTCTTATAGTATTATTTTAATATTAAAGCGCGCCTCATATTTTTTGAAAGAAAAAAATCAAAAAAATAAACCGGGGATTTCCCCACGATTTGTGCCTTTGGGAAGGGACCCTTTTCTGTAAAAGTTTTTTTGAAGCCAAATTTTTACATTCCCAATCGGTGCTGAATAAATTTTGTTTACAATCTGGGTTTTTGTAAAAGTATATTGGCTTATCTAAACAGAAAAAACCCATGCAAAAAATAAAAAAAAAAAAAATTGGTCCAGAACAGATGTCGGTTCCCGATAATTATGTAAAATTTAAATTGAAATAAATTAAAAAAAAAAAAGCAAACCCAATATAAAAAAAAAAAGAACCGGAATTCCCCGATTTTTGCTTGTTGGAGACCTTTCTAAAAAAATGGAAGATAAAAAAAAGCAAAATTTTTCATTTTTCAAAATTCCGGCTGGAAAGAAAAAAAAAAAAATTTTGGCTTTTTTTTAAACTATGTTTGTTGTTTTTAGCTAATTTATTTAAGTCTCGTAAAAACAAACCATTTTTTGTAAAAAAAAATTTTGTGGTCCACCATTCGCGGTTTTTCAAATGATGTTATTCTTTTAATTAATTAATACAAGCCTCCCCATATCTGAAAAAAACCTTATCAAATTCCATGACCAAAAAAGAGAAATATTTTTTGAGCCCTTTTCCGGAAAAAAGCACTCTTGGAAGAAAGAAAAAAAAAAAGACCCACAATAAATTTTCAAATCTTTTGGATTTTTTTTTCGAATGTTGGGAGAAAAAAAAAATTGTTTGGTGTACGTGTGGTTTTTTTGAATATATTTGGGGCCTCAAAATACTCCCAATTTTTTTGTTTTTGCAAAAAAGAAAATCAGCGTGTTTTGGTCGATATCGGGTCCATTGGATTCTTTATTCATATAGGGTTTTTTTCCTCATTTAATTTAGAAAAAAAAAAAATGAAAGGATCCGGAATCCCCAATGATCTGTTGTGAACCTTCCGGGATGAATAAAGGTGCCCCTTGGGTGTAAGGGAATGCCAATAAATTTTCCTTGCTCCCGAATTTCGGTTGTGAAAAAAAAAATTTTTGGTTAACGTTTGTTATATTTTGTTTTAGTTATATTTCTGGGTTATTTCCAAAAAAAAAAAAAAGAAAAAAAAAAAAATAAAGCCATTTTGCAGGGGGAAATTTTGGTGTTCCTATTTCAAGCCCATTTTTGAAAATTGTGGGCGTTCATTATTTTTTAATTTAGCGTCCAATTTATTTAAAAAAAAAAAGTAAATCCGGATTTCCCCAAAGGGAATTTTGACTTTTTTCCGGGTTGCGCTTTTTTGGGGAATAGAAGGCAGATGAAGAAAGAAAGAATTTTGCAATTTCCGATCTGGTTGTTGGTGAAAAACGAGAAAAGGAATTTTTGTGTGGGTAACGTGGTGTGTGGCGTTGTTTCTCGAGTTTAAAGTTGGGTGTGTTGGTGATGGATAAAATAGTGTAGTAACGGAAAAACCAGTGCCCCCCAAGGAGGATAGAAAAAATCCGTGGTCCATTTAATCAGTCCCATTTAATTAAAAAAATCAGGTTTTTTATAATTTTGAAAGCCCCTTTTTTCATTATTAAAAAAAAAAAAAACCGGGAATCCAAAGGAAGGAAATTTTTTGTGTTGGAGCCTCTTTGGAAGGAGGGTCAAGAAATGTTTTCAGTTTTTCCCTGAGTTGGGAAACTGGATTTTTTTAAAAACATTGTTTTTTTTCTAGTTATATTTTGGCCGTTTAACAACCATTGCCTATAAATTTAGGTTCCCAATTATCGGGTTCTATAGGTTTTTATATAATAAAAAAAAAAGCGTCCCTTTTCTTTGTTTTTGATTTTATAAAATCGATTCTCTTCCAATAATAAGTTGTTTTTCAACATACAAAAAAAAAATTTGGGTGGTCCCATATCAAAAAAAGTTTTTTCATGTTTAAAATTGTATGTTAAATAAAAAAAAAGCTCCCCATAAAATTAAATGCGACCCCCATTTTATTTTTAAAAAATTTTCTGGCCTTCTCTATTCGTACCGTTTTTTTGCAAAAAATATAAAAAAATTAAAGTTCCCATAAATTGATTTGGTTCGTTTAAATAATTTTATTTTGTAAAGGGAACTAACTAAAATAAAACCATTTTAAAACTTTTGTCTTTTCGGAAGATGTAAATTTTATGTTACCACGTTATTTGGGAAAAAAATTCGTTGGAATGAAAGTAAAGCTTGAACACAATTTAAAATAAAAAAAAAGATAAAAAACCGATTTGTTGAAGAAAAAAGTTTTTAGAAAAGAAAAGATTTTTAAACCATCAAAAAAACCCAATAAGTTTAAATTTTGTCCGAATTTGTGTATTTTTTTTTTTGGGAAAACAAAGTGCTTCGTTAAGAAGTTTTCTACCGCGCCAAATCCTTAATGGTGATGGTACATTTAAAATTAAGAATTTCGGGGGGCCGGGCCGGTTTAAATGATAATTACTTGTTTTTTTTTTTTTTTTGTTAAAAAACTTTAAAAAAGTTGGGGAAAAAAATGTTCACTTTCATTGAATTTACGCAACCCGAGTAATTTTTTTTTTTAGCCCATTTTTTTATTTTCTATTGGAAGGTACCAACCTGCTGAATGAAAAAAAAACGTTTTTGGGAAAAATTTTAATGAAAAAAACAGTTTGGATAATTTGACTGCTTTAAAGTTAGGTTAATCAATTTTGCCAAAATTATTATACAATTTCGGTGGAAAGAAAAAGAATTTTTTAATTAATATTTTATAAAAATTTTCCGGGGGCCAATGTTTTAAGCAATTTTTCCCGGGGCCAGTTTTTAGAAAAATTTTTTGATTGTTAGCGAAAAACTTGAAAAATTTTTGTTTTTAAGCAAAAAAAAAAGAAGAAATCCCGTGGAGTTTGATTCAAAATCTTTGAACCCGGAAAGGATTAAAAACCTTTCCGCTTTGGCCGTTGTAAAAGTAAATTGAACATTAAATTGTCCCCCACCATAAAACTCACGGTTTTTGGATTGAATTTTTTTCGGGGGTTGTGAAAACACAGAAGTCCGTGGTGTCCCGCAGGGGGAAGATAAAAAAAACATTGTTTTTTTTTTTTTTTTGTATAATAAAGTTTGTTTTTACCAAAGATGGGAGTATCCCATAGAAAAAAGAAGTTGTTAGACCTTTTTTGGTGGGGGGTCTTCAAATTCCTTTGTATTGGAAAAAGTTTCCAAAAAAAAAAATAAAAATTTGGTAAATTAGGGCCCCACTAACCGGAAAAAAAAACCTATTTATCAACTTATAAAATGCGAAGGTTAATAGTTTGTTATAGCTAAAACAAAAACCAGTTGTGGGGAATACTTTTATTCACTTTTCCTTGATTATAACGAGACAAATTCTATACTCTGTTCCCTTCCGATATGTGTTTGTTGCAGCTAAAGCGATTGATTGTTTCGTTATTGCTTATGTAATTAATTAATGAAATGAAATTGTCGTTGTCTGGTTAATTGAGGGGGCCAACCGGTGCTGGTGGCCACTCGATCCAAATAATGGAATATACAAAAATTTTTAAGAAAAAATACCACCAAATAAAAATAAAAATAAATTTATTTGCATGTTGTTGATCAAATTTTTGGTGAGTTTATTATGGATAAAAGTGTTCTTCGGGAGAGAGAATGATGGTGATTTCTTTTTATTGGTTTAAGAGAGTTGTAGTTTATCTATTTTATGAAAATTGATCCCTATTAGAAGTGATAGCTTGATAAACTGATGGGCGTATAAGATGCATTTTGGGCAGATAACTTGCCGTTGGAATGAGAAGGAATGTGGTCGATGAAATGTACGTTCTAGCAAGAGCAGGGGCGAATTATATCTGACAACGGTAATAGTATGAGTTGTCTATAGGGTAAATGTGTTGCCGCAAAAGTTGTGTATTTCTATTAGAGAATCTGGTCGAACGGATATTTATGTGTCTAGAGAAAATTATTGTCAAAGATTGTATTTTTATAAAGAAAT
>PGFW01007482.1:949-14054 GCA_003123925.1 Haematobia irritans
TTTTGACATTGAGCTGCATTTAAATGTGAAGTGGATATTTGTCAAATCACAACCAATTCTCATGAATTCGCAATCATATTGAAAATGTTGAGAATGAGAATAAGTGAAAAAAAATAATAAGAATGCCGTCGAATATGTCGATGTCCTAAAACCTTCTGCGAATCTAACAGCAAACGCTATGATGGCATAGAAAAAAGTCTAGACAGTCAATGTATTGGGTATTATAATTAAAATACTTTTCCAATTTGCCGTATGTCAATTTTGTTGCCTTTTCTTCTTGCTGTAGCTATCTATCTATCCATTCATCGGTCTTGGGGCTCTTTCCATTTAATTTACAGTCATTGGCTTTGATTTGTAATTTTCTTTGCTATCAAAAGTAATTTCACAGTCTTAAGTTTATGCATCAAATAATGTCACAAATACGACACCATCCAATAAGGGTCAAAAAGGGAATCGATGCTATTGAATGTTGATTTCATGCTGACTTTTAATATTGTCCACCATCAACGAATGATGGGAAGAAGGCCGTATACTGAAAAAATTGTGACCTATAATGAAAGATTGTGGAGCGTAATCTTAAAACAAAATGAATTTTTCGTATGTCTCGAATTAAAGGCAAAGTTGCCATTAACTAAAAAAAGACATTGATTGAAGGAGTACAAACTCCTTGTTCATATAAAATTTGAAGCAAATCATCTAAAAACTCTGGCTTCTGGGACCATACAAGTGAAGTAACACCACATTTTGTCAGTATCTTATATGGCCCCGAAGCTAGAGTTTTACTTTGATATGCTTCAAATTTTGCTCAATGTGTACAATTTAGTCCCATTTATAGCTCCCATACATATCTCACTCTGATTTCCCTCAAATTTTACACAAGGTGTGTTTGGTAGTATCGTCAAGTGTGCAAAAGATTAAATCGGTTCAGATTTAAGTATATCACCCATATAAACGTACATTCGCAGAATTGCATTATTTTACCAGAGTTAGGGGGATATTTGGGTATTTTTCAAGTCCAACTTTTTTGTGCATCAGTGAGCTTTTGGCACTGTTTATAACTTCAATGGCCTTAGTCCAAGCTCATTGTTCAATATGTGTTGTATCAGTTCTCACATATGTTTAGCTCAGTAGCAAGTTTTCTACAATTTCGGAGTGGATTTTGATCAAACGAAGTTGGTTGCAATTTATATCAACCACACCGTGGTTTCAGTATTGCCTCATGCTTATATCCCAAAATACGCTATCTGTTGTCAGTAATGAGTTGGGAAGATCTTCAATATGCGTCTATTCGTCCACAGAAATCGTAATCGCATATACCACTACATGTCAGGACATTCTTGCGTATACGTAACATTAGGTCATTCCATGTCATACGCCCCAATGTCCCGTATTTAAATAAAATTCACCTAAATATCCAATTAAAATGTAAAATACTAATTTTTACAACACTTTCCATCCTACTTGAATTACGCCATGTAAACACAAACTGTAGCTTCCTTAATTCACTTGTTATGAATATGCATAATTTCTGTTGGTTTAATTTAAACTACCTCAAGATTTTCTTCAAGGACTTTTGTAACAGTAATATTTTATGCAACCGACCACTAGAACAGATCTCAACAACTGCTTTTGTTTTAGGTCATATTCATATTGTCGAAAGGCATATCCTATTGTTGTTGGTGTTTTTGTTTTTGTTTTTGTTTTTTGTTTTCTTGAGGATTTTCATTTTCTACACCACTCACATGGAAAGCCGTACATTGCTCTTGAATTATACAAGTGGCCGATATAATTATACATACAAGCTCCTTCCTACATTTCCTCATTTTAACTGCTACTCATGATAAACTTTTAGAATAATCTGCATATATTTTGGTTTTAAGCCAGATTCTTTTTGGTTTTTAAAGATTTTTCTTTTTATACTTGTGTACGGAATTCTAGTGGCATTTGGAACTATATATGAATCTAGACACATTTTTCTAGCACGGAAAGCTGTAGATTCTTGGCTTTGGCTTATGATGGCTGGTAATTTACTTGTAAATATTGTAAAACAATTGTTATTTATATGGGAAGAGCAATAAAGTAATGGTTGTTTTGATTGCTATTTTTCGCGCCTATGAAATATCTTTGATAAAGATACCCTTCTCGTTCACGTTGCCAACAGCTGTTCTATAGAAATAAAATTTTGAACAATAGTTTTGCAAAAAATTTGAAAGAATTTTCTATAGAAATAAGAATTTTGACAAAATTTTCTATTGAAATAGAAGTTTGAGAAATATTCTATAGAAACAAAAATTTCAGAAAAATTTTGTACAGAATTAAAATTTTGGACAAATTTTTCTATAAGAAATAAATTTGTGTACAAAATTTTCTATTGAAATACAATTTTGACAAATTTTCTAATAGAAATAAAATTTTGAGCAAATATTTTCTCTAGAAATAAAATCTGAACAAAATTTTCTATAGCAATAAAATCTTGCAAAATTTCTATACGAAATAAAATATTTGACAAAAATTTTCTGTAGAAAAAATGCTGACAAAATTTTCTGTAGAAATAAATTTGACAAAATTTTCTGTAGAAATAAAGATTTGAAAAAAAAAAATTCTATATGAAATAAATTTTGACAACATTTTCTAAGAAATAAAATTTTGACAAATTTTGTACAGAAATAAATTTGACAAAATTTTCTATACATTAAATAAGTGTTGACCAACATTTTCCTATAAAATAAAATTTTGACAAAATTTTCTGTAGAAATAAAATATTTTGTAAAAATTTTCTGAAAAATAAAATTTGACAACATTTCTATAGAAATAAAATTTGACAACATTTTCTAATAGAAATAAATTTAACAAAATTTTCTATAAGAAATAAAATTTTGAAACAATTATTTCTATAGAAATTAAAATTTTGACAAAATTTTCTATAGGAATAAAGTTTTGAAAAAAAAAAATTCTATAGAAATAACATTGTGGCAAAAATTTTCTATGAAATAAAATTTTGACAAAAATTTTCTGGCAGAAATAAAATTTTGAAACAAAATTTTCTATAGGAAAAAATTTTGACAAAAGTTTTCTATAGAAATAAGATGTTACAAATTGTTCTATAGAGAACAAAAAATTTTCAAAAAATTTTGTACAGAAATAAAATTTTTGACAAAATTTCTACAAAATAAAATTTTGATCAAAAATTTCTGTAGAAATTAAAATGTTGACAAAATATTTTTCTAAGAAGTAAACATTTTGCAAAAATTTTAATATAGAAATAAAAATTTTGCAAAAATTCTATAGAAATTAAAAATTTTAGCAAAATGTCTATAGAAATAAAATTTTTGGACAAAAATTTTCTAATAGAAATAAAAATTTTGACAAATTTTCCTATAGAAATAAAATTTGACAAAATTTTCTTATAGAAGATAAAATTTGAAACAAAAAATTTTCTATAGAAATAAAAATTTTGACAAAAGTTTTCTATAGAAATCAAAATTTTGACAAAGTTTTCTATAAGAAATAGATTTTTGGACAAAAATTTTCTGAGAAAATAAAATTTTTGACAATATTTTCTATAGAAATAACATTTTGTGTCAAAAAAATTTTATATAGAAAATAAAATTTTGAAAAAAAATATTCTATAGAAATTAAATGTTGCAAAAAATTTCTATAGAAATACAATTTTTTACAAAATTTTCTATAGAAATAAATATTTGAACAATATTTTCTATAGAAATAACTTTTTGATAAAATTTTTCAAAAAAAAATTTTGCAAATTTCTAAAAAGAAATAACATTTTGCTGTAGAAAATAAAAATTTTGCGAAAATATATCTGTAGAAATAAAAATTTGACAAAATTCGATAAAAAGTAATATTTAGAGAAAAAATTTTTTCATAAAAATAAATTAAGAAAAAATTTTTGCAAAAATTTAATATAGAAATAAAATTTTTAGAATATTGTATAGATATAAATTTGCAAAAAATTACTATAGACATATAAAATATGGACAAAACTTCTATAGAAATAAAATCTTGCACACTATTTTCTATAGCAAATTAAAGTTTTGAAAAAAAAAATTTAGTAGAATAACTATTTTGCCCAAAAATTTTCTATAGGAAATAAAAATTTGACAAATTTTTCTATAGAAATAACGAATTTTGCAGAAAATTTTGAAAAAAATTCTATAGAAATAACGAATGTTTAACAAATTTTCATTGAATAGAAGTTTGGACAAAATTTTCAAATTAGAATAAAATTTTTAGAAATTTTGTACAGAAATAAAATTTTGACTAAATTTTCTATGAAATAAATTAATTGAAATTTTTTTTCTGAAGAAATAATGATTTTGGACAAAGTTTTCTATTGAAATAATTTTTTTTTTGTTTGTGGTAAATATTTGCTTGCTTAATTTTGTGGCTCGAGGTGGCAACACGTGCTCCCATTCCCGATTTTTATATGAATATGCTAACCTGGTCAAAATGTTGAACTGATGATAGACTGTGAGGCATATTTTTCCCCTGAGATTTGGACCAAATTTCTGCTATATTTAACAAAAATAATTGATATTATAAAATCGGTATCAAATAATAATTTTATATGACTTGTAGGTCAGGATGGGTATGTACAAATGGGCCAATCGTACCCGCCATAAAAACCGACGCTCGGATTTGGCTTTGCAGGAGTTTGTAAAGAGAGCAAATTTTATCCGATCCGGCTTGAAGTAATGTAGTATATGGTCATTTAATAACCATTGCGCCAAAAATTGGCTCAATCGGTCAATAATTGTATATGGGGCCCATATAACCGATCCCCAGATTTTGCTTCGGGGAAACCTCTAAGGGAGAAGCAAATGTCATCAGATCCGCGGTGAAATTTGGGTACACGTGTAAGTTATGTCGTCTCTAACAACTACTGTAACAACATTGATGGGGGATTCCGTGGATGCACTTCTAGCCTCGAATATCACATCCGCCTAGTCGCAATTATGACATACTATTGCAATATTTCGGCCGATATATCAGCGAGTGTTTAAATGTTTCTTAATAATGCGTCGGATTGGAGCGCTTGGTCTTGTATAGAGTAGCAATGAGCGTTAACGTAGCCTACAAAAAAAGTTGCTAAAAGTTACTTGCCGAATCTAAGGCGGGAAATTGACAGTTTCCGGACGTGAATAAAATTTTCACTGAGCTTCGCCCTTCAATAAGCATCCATGTGTTACGCGTGCGTATGAAATGCTGACACCGTCTTATTAAAACCATATATCGTCCAAGTCTAGCTCTCTGGTAATTTGGGACAAAACCAAATTGGATATCATCTCACGGTCAGTTACAGGCATTCGAAGTTGCATTACCAGTGATGTCACAAAGCCCGTTAAATCGCACCGCCACATCACTCTTTTCTGCAATGTAATGGTATCTTTTGCAATGCTTCTGGCTGATATTTACTTACAAATATTAACGATTCTGTTTATTTACGTACGCCATTGAGCCACGGTAAACAATGGGTAACACGGCCAGAAGGGCAATTTCGTAATCCGATTTTCTTACATTTATATGTAGTTGTAATATTGTACTATTATATTTAATTTATTTCTTATTACGTACAATAATAATGTGATTTCCACATGTTTAATTATCTGCTAGAAAAAAATTGTTATCAGCTATTATAAGAATTAACCTGACGAACTTACATCCCTATATAGTTAGTTCCAACTCAATTATTTTTACTTTGCAATAAGACAACTAAATTTGAAATTGTGAGCACCATGAATGCTTAATCTGTCTAGTCCATAAATCATAAAAATATGTTTTAATACAAAACAAAATAATATTAAGTTAAAATGTCTTTTTTACGTTCACTTCCTACTTTGGGATGAATCACCTCCACAGACACTGCAAATATTAATTAAATATAAATTCAGACACTAGACGGAAGAGGCTACAATCTGAAGTGTTTATGAGTCATAATTTGTCCGATTGGGTTTATGTAGATTATTGCTGGGAAAGGATATAATACAACTTGCTGGGCCAATTTGTCTGCAGAAAAAGCTATTTCCGATTTCAGGCTCCAGATATATGCATTCAAGAAATATTCATTGTTGTGGCTACATCAAGCTTTATGGTTTTATCGAAAAACAGGCAAAGCAAAGGAATTTGTATCCGATGTGTGAAAAGGATAATAATTTTTAGCAAGTAGTTTTTTTGCTTTTTTTTTAAAAATGAGGTAAGAAGGTATTAAAATCGAGGAATATTTAGTTTGTGATTACAAAAGTAGAAATATGATTTTGTAAATGAATTTTTATAATCTAGGGCAAGGAGTTTTATACCCACCACTCATAGGATGGGGGTGTATTAACTTTGTCATTCCCGTTTGTAAACACATCGAAAATATTGCTCTAAAGACCCCATAAAGTATATATTGTGGATAGTGGTGAATATTCTGAGTCGAATCTAACATGTCCGTCCATACGTCTGTTGAAATCCGCTATCTTTCCGAACGAAACAAGCTATCGACCTTGAAAACCTTGGCATAAAGTATTGCAAATGGGCGCATATTGGACACTTTTACGTTTAGCCCCCATATAAACCGGACCCCCATTTTGGCTTAGAGAAAGCAAATGTCCATCCGATCCGGTTGAAATTTGGTACGGTGGCTGTTAGTATAATGCTCTAACAAACCATGCGAAAAATTGTGCATATCGTCGATAATTATATATAGCCCCCATATACACAGAATCCCCGCCGATTTGACCTCCGGAACATCTTGAAGGAGCAACATTCATGCCGATCATGTTGAAATTTGGTACATCAGTTATTATATGGTCTATAATAACCATGCAAAAATTGGTAACATATCGGTCAAATTAATATATATGCCCATATAAAACCGGATCCCCATGATTTGACATCCGGAGCCTCTTTGGAAGGTAAAATTTCAATCCGATTCGGTTGAAATTTGGTTCGTGGTGTATAATATATGTCTCTAACAACAATGCAAAAAATGGGTCCATATCGGTCCATAATTATATATAGCCCCCACATAAACGTGATCCCTAGTTTGAACTCCGAAGCTCTTGGAAGAGCAAAATACATCCGATCCGGTTGAAATTTGGTTACGTCGTGTTATATATGTCTATAATAACCATGCCAAATTGTCCATATCCCTGTCCATAATTTATATATAACCCGCATAAAAAAAAAAATTTTGACAAAAATTTCTATAGAAATAAAAATTTTGACAAATTTTCGTATGAAATAAAATATGACAAAAATTTTCTATAGAAATAAAATTTTGACAAATTTTCTATAGAAATAAAATTTTGACAAAATTTTCTATAGAAATAAAATTTTGACAAATTTTCTATAGAAATAAAATTTTGACAAAATTTTCTATAGAAAAAAATTTTGACAAAATTTTCTATAGAAATAAAATTTTGACAAAAATTTTCTAATAGAAATAAATTTTGACAAAATTTTTCTATAGAAATAAAAAATTTTTGCAAAATTTTCTATAGAAATAAAATTTTGACGAAAAATTTTTCAAAATGGAAATAAATTTTGACAAAATTTTCTAATAGAAATAAAATGTTTTGTTGTTTTTGATTTCACGCTTAAAACATGCATTGACTAAACGACAACTGTAGCTTAACCAGCCCAGCAAAAAAATTTGGAAGTTAATTCTTAAGGTCACAACTTTTAAGAGCCCTTCCAAAAATGTCCTCCAAAAGATGTTATTTTTTTAACTGCACAGGAAGTTCATTTGCAGCTAAATTTTTTATAATTCGTTTTTTCGTATTTTTAATGGGAAATTTAAATTTTATTATTTCAAAATGGGTTAAAAAAAAGATTAAAAATTAATAAAATAGTGCAATTATTTAAATTTTGGAAAAAAATGCTAAATCCTCTTTCTTAAAAAAATTGCGAATTTTTAAAAATATTTGATGTTCAAACGTTCCAGACAAGCATTATAATATTTGAACAAACATTTAAATAAATTTGACTAAAACATTATTTTCCTCTGTTGGCCACATCTAAAAAAAAGCGTCGCCAAAAAGTAGTGAAAATGTTCTTTTTGATGCCGGAAGTGTGCAAAATTGGCGCAAGAATGCGATGATTTTGCCATGGGCTTGTCATAGGAACGGATGTCCACCATTTAAAACAGACGTTGCACTGAAATTGCATCAGACTTCTTAAGGTGATGATGCGAATCCAGTGATTTGGAATGTGAATAAAGAAATTTTGTATTATTTTTGTTCAAATAAATAATTTTTATAATATATACAACTGCGCCAACTGTGTTTGGCAACACCCAATAAGCAGACAGTAGACACATGGTGTCTTTGGCAAAAAATGCGCTCAGGGTGGGCTCCTGAGTCGAATATAAGCCATGTTCAGTCTGCTCCGTGAACACAATTTTTGTAATCAAAAGTCGTAGCCGCAGTTTTATCTCAAATCGACTTCAAATTTGGCACAAGTATGTGAACCCTATTGATTTTGGAAAGAAAATCGCTTCAGCATTTAGATATAGCTCCCATATATACATTTCGCCGATATGACTAATATTAGTTCTCAGAACCAGAGTTTTACCCAATTTGGTTGAAATTTTCACTTAGGAGTTACAATGTAGAGGTACTCAAGTGTGGCAAAGTTTTATGAAATCATATCTATTCGCCCGATATGGACTAATACGGTCCAGAACCAGAGTTTTTACACAATTTGGTTTAAAATTGTTACACAATATTCGTAAGTACAATTAGTATGTCGTCAAGTGTCGCCAAATTTATTGAAATCGGTTCATGATTTAGATATAGCTCCCATATATATCTTTTTCCCGCGATATGGACTAATACGGCCCAAGAAGCCAGAGTTTTACCCCCAATTTGGATTTAAAAATTTTGCACTAGGAGTACAAATTAGTAGTGTAGTTATAGTGTGCCAAATTTGGTTGAAAATCGGTTCAGATTTAGATATATCTCCCATATATAAGCTTTCCGCCGATTTACACTCATATGACACACAGAGGCAATTTTTGACTCGCATTTATTGAAAATTTTGCACAGGGAGATAAAATTAGAGCATTGTAAGCATGCGTTGCCAAATTTGGTTGAAATCGGTAGATTTAGATATAGCTCGCCATATATTAATGTTTTTCTGATTTTCGAGCAAAAAATGGTCAAAATATACCAACATTTTCCTTGTAAAATCGCCACTGCTATATCGAACAGTTGTAAAAATGACTCTAATTTTCTCTAATTTATAATAACATATATATCGAAGCGATAAACCTAAATAAACTTGTGCGAAGTTTCCTTAAAATTGCTTCAGATTTAAATGTTTCCCAATTTTTTTTTACTAAATTGTGTTTCCACGCCTAAGTGGCATCTTTACCGACTTAAAATTTGCAGTCTGTTAGATTTTGTAGAAGTCTATCAATTCCTGTCCAGATCAGTGATATTTAAATGTATTATTTGGAACAAACCCTTTATATTATACCCCCACAATATTTGACGGATTGTATCGAAAAAATTTAGATCTACAAAGTAGTGGCAGGGTATAATATAGTCGGCCCGGACCGACTTAGAACTTTCCTTTCTGTTTTTTTTTATAATTTTAATGGATTCTAACGCTTGGATTTAGCCATTTTTTTTCGACAAAATTTAAATGATTTTGTACCATTCTGCTTCAACCTATGAAACAAAAAACAGTTTAAAAGAATTACCCATTAAAAGTATGAAAAAAAAACATGCTTATCAAAAAATTGAATTAAAAAGAACTTTCCTGGGAAGTTAAAATAAAGAACATCATTGGAGATGCATCTTCTGGAAGTGCTTTTAAACGTTTTGCCTTGGAGAACTTCCAGCATTTTTTTGCTGGAGATTTTAATATCAAGCGAGTTCGGAAAATCAATAAATTACGAATTTAAAACCTTGCAACTTGAAACTGGAGCACCGGTGCCAGTTCTCTGATGGCCAATTTGCCACCAATTTCCGTAGGGTATATGACCTTTATGGGCGTCTTAGAGGCAATATTTCGTTGTGCTTACAAAACAAATGACAAAGTTAATAGAATTCCACCAAAGTTCCGAACTCGCTTGATATTAAAATCCTCAACAAAACAAATTTGGAAGGTTCTTCCAAAATTTTTTTCTGACAAGTTTAATTATAATCCCCCATAGGATGGGGGTAAAAATTATTTCTAAAACAGAAATTATGAACTTTATTTTTCATATAAAATGTGTAATTTGGTTTGTTATTCTTTAATATTGAGGTCATTTAGACGTTGTTCCTAATAAAAGAAACAATTGATTTCCAATACGTGTATTCTTTGATCAACTTGGGGTCTGGGCTTAACTATATTTTTCCAATCCAGATTCTTAAAAATTTCCCCAAAATGTTTAGCCCACAAAAACGCTGGCGTAGCAACAATCCCTAGACAGGAATTGGTATTGAATTATGGAAAATACAACGGAGCCAGAACAATATCTATAAATTCAATAAGCATAAATATATGCAAATGTCAAATACATATACATTTGCGGATTTACGAACAAATTGAGAAAAGGAATATAACGAAAAGAGGAGTATAAATTCTTTCTCTGTATGAATAACAGTAGAGATTGGAGTGTGTGCATATGTATGTGTTCGAGCTGATGTAAAGAATTCGATGGAACGATTTTAGAATATTTACCATCGATGCAAAGGAAGAAGAAGAATAAAAATAGATATTCAAATACTCACAAAGTGAGAGACCATACTTTCTCACCTTCACCCTCTTCTCTCTTTTGGGGCAAACAAACAATCTAATATGACTAGAGACAAAGAGAAAACTCTCGTAGAAGAAGCATAGTCTTCTCACTTTGGAATTTCCCTATAGTGAAGAATAAGAAGAAGAAGTTTGTGCTTGAAATTCATAAGCCATAAATGCTTTTGGGAGGGATAAGCCCGTAAAGTACTTTGGCTGTGAATTTGTTTCGAATATTTGAATATAACAATCTTCAAATACCACTCGTTCTTCAACATAGAAATGCAAATGGGAAATATCCAAAAGAACCACACAGCAAAAAAGGGTAATGGCATGCTGAAGGTAGGATGTGTTTCGTGTTGACTCTGGAAGTGTTGATTATATTATTTTCCCCTGTGTTGAGTAAACAAAAACTCTAAGAGTTTTTTTTCTATTCATATGGATTTGCAGGTAACAAGATAGTAATTTTGGCATTTTGCTGTAATTTTTTTATGCAAATAAAATTGATAAAATTACAAATACATGATTTATTGTGTTATGTATGAGTTTAACGGAATATGAGGAGCAAATAGATCATTAATGGATACAAAATACATGATTAGAGATTGTATTTGAAATTCCATAGGAGTCAAATTAAGCAAATGCTAGAGGAATAAAAAATTAATAAAGAAACAATATATATGGCCGTAAGCTTTTCGGCCAGGCTCGAATTCTTCTGGTAACCCTCCACCATGGATTATGCTAGAAACTTCTACTAAGACTGTCATGGACAAAATCGAAATTAACTTTGTGGTATCTAAAAACTTCTTAACATCGTTTTCTAAATTGTGAGTTAGTCATACGTTGGTATGTAATAAGACAATACGTAGAGAGCCAGAATTGAAAGTATGGGGTCGCTATATGGGCTAATAAACATTATGAACTGTGATATGACCAATTTTTGTGGATTGGGTGTCGATTTAATCTTGATGGCTTATATATACTGTAGACCGATATGGACGCTAGTTAGGCATGGTTGTTAACGGCAGTATTACTAGCCACAAATGCTACCAAATTTACACTTAACTCGTCATGAATATTTGCTCCTCCAAAGAGGCTCCAAAACCAAATCTCGGGATCGTTATATGGGGGCTATATTTATGATTAATGGATTGATATGGACCTACTTTTGACATAGTGTTAAATATCCATATACTAACCACACGCTACAAAATTCAAACCAGATATGGATGAATTTTTGCTTCTCCAAAAAGGCACTGGAGGTCATATATATTTATGGACTGATAATAACCAATTCCTGACATTGTTGTTGGATACCAATATACTAACTTCAGGCTACCAAATTTTAACGACGAACTCAATGATTTTTGGTTTCCAAGAGGCTCCGAGGTCAAATCTGGTGTTCGGTTTTATATGGGGGCTATATTAATAATGGACCGATGT
The DNA here is from genome assembly GCA_003123925.1 of Haematobia irritans. Taxonomy (NCBI): domain Eukaryota; kingdom Metazoa; phylum Arthropoda; class Insecta; order Diptera; family Muscidae; genus Haematobia; species Haematobia irritans. The sequence goes on from PGFW01007482.1 coordinate 13,121, forward strand.
GGACGCAAGTTTTGCATGGTCTTAGGACTATATATTAAACACCATGCTACCAAATTTCAGCCGAATCGGATGAATTTGTTTTCTCTTAGAGGCTCCGCAAGCCAAATGGGGGTCCGGTTATATGGCGCTAATATATAATTATGGACCCTGATGATGGACGCAATTTTTTGCATGGTGTAGAAGCCAATATACTAACATTCATGTCAAATTTTCAACCAAGAATCGGATGAATTTGCTTCTCCATAAAGGCACGGAGGTCAAATCTGGTGGATCGTTTATATAGGGCCTATATAAATTATAGACCGATTTCGACGCAACTTTTTGCATGCGGTGTGTTTGAGGCCCATTATATATTAAACCACGTAACCAAAATTTCCAACTGAATCAGATGAATTTTGGTCTTCCAGAGGCTCCGGAGAGTCAAATTCTTTGTGATCGGTCTATATGGGGGCTATAATAATTATGGACCGATGTTGAACCAAGTTTTGCATGGTCCATTGGAGACTATAATATTAACACCAGTACCAAATTTCAGCCCGAATCGGATGTGAAATTTGCTTCCATTAGAGGCTCCTGCAAGCCAAAATCGGGGATCGTTCATATGGGGGCTATATATAATTATGAACCGATGTGGACCAATTTTTGCATTGGTTGTTAGAGACCATATACTAACTACCATGTACCAAATTCAGCGGTCGGTAAAATTTGCTTCTCTAATTTAGAGGCTGCGCAAGCCCAATATTATAGGATCGCGTTTATTATGGGGGCTATAGATAGGTATTGGACCGATGTGACCAAAAAAAGAATTTTTGATAGTTGTTTAGAGAAATAATATCCAACACCATTGTACCAAATTTCAAGCCGGAAATCGGATGATAAATTTGCTTCCTTTAAAAGCTCTGCAAGCCAATTCCGGGTATCGTCTATTTGGGAG
>PGFW01007483.1:0-11907 GCA_003123925.1 Haematobia irritans
ATCGGTTCGTGCGTTCTGGAGTTAAAACGTCAGGAAAGAAAACCCGACTTTTATATATTAGAAATGTCCAAACATTTCATGATTGAGATGCCTATACAAATTGACTTCACATTTGGAAATGCAGTTAATCATGCATTATCATTTATAAGTACTATATGAAAGATTAATCAAATAAGAAACATAGAGACTTCTATGAGAAATTCAAGATCGATTTTGGTTATGTTCCATGATGTCATTTTAGTAGATTCGTAATATCTATTTAATAACGATAAATATGTAATTTGACAATGTTTTTTATAAAAACGCCTGTCTCGTTTTATCATTGATTGCATCGTCCTTAGTTGATCTACCAAGTATTGCCTGTATTTCATACCCGATTTAATATAATAAACTAATTTAACCCAATCGCTTTCTTCATGGCCGTTTAATATATCCTTCATTGAATGATGATCATTCAATATTATTTTCCGGAAATAAGCAATACTAAATTCCTTGAGAACTGGAAAATATACAACACTTCCTATGATGTGTTGCTTATCCGCATTCAAATTAAGCAGACCACAGCGCGCCTTAAAAATCCAGATAATGGTATCCAAATGTCTGTTATGTAGGATAAACCCCTATTGATAATTTAAGTGCTTGTAAAGAGCGTTTGTTTTGTTTTCTATAAGTGTATATTTTTGTTATGGCTAGCTAACATTAGGCCGTCAAATATCAGTTATTTAAAATGAATTCCAGTCGTATAGTATTAGTTTTATTACCAAAGAATTATACATTGGGTAATGATTCAAACTGCGCCGCTTTTTTCTCTAAGTTATTATTCCCCAAATTTTTTTTTTTATTCAAGTAGAATACTTGTTTAGTAACTTCCGGTAAGCCCAATTTTCCCCGGGGCGTCTGAAGTTATTTTGTTTATATATTTTTAAAATGCAATATCAATGTTGTGGATAATGTGTGAAATCTTTCCGGCGGGCAGTCTCGCAGCATTAACATTGTCAGTTTGGAGTGTTCTTGGGGTAGTCTAAGCATTTTTTTTTCATGAAGAATCGTTGCAGCTTATTTACTTAATCAAAATGCTGCATAGGCTTTTGCATAGATCTACACGCTGACAAAATACACTTTCCCATTTCATTTCACCAAACTAAGTGTCTTGTCCGTCCATGATTTTGGGCTCCATGTTAGAGTAAAGAGCATTTTTTGCTTGCATCGTACTTCTTTCTACGTGCCTTCTGAAAAACCCTTAACTGAAGGAGTTGAAAAGTACCGCCTAATAATTGAATTCCGAAAGTTATAGTATTACTTGCCTCTCGCATCTTTTACTACATCCATTTTTGCTTGTCTGGCTAAGTCCGTTCCTCCCCTTCGAAAACCCCATAATATGTGACTGGTTTTATTCAAACTATAAGGATCCACAATTTTACAATACTGCTCTAAATTGCTTATCATCTTCCTGCAGTATGTTGAAACTTCATCGCTTAGATGACAATATGATCAGCAATATAATGAATGATATATCACTGTCGTGTTAAAAATATTCTGATAAACCGTCCTCCAGTCACACTGCGCTTTGTGTAGTTACTATTTATATTTGCTTATTAAATTAACCAGCTTGTATGAAACACGCCATGTTGAAACAATTAAAAACTAAAAGCTTGCCTGGATACTATTATCGAATATGCCTGCCTTTAAATCTAGCGAAAGAACAGCAGTATAAATTTCTTGTTTTCGTTCAAATTTTATACTTGCCAGTTTGCTGATAAGTTGTGTATATATTGTAGTGTGGGGAATATCCGCTCGAAACGTAATAAATTAATTCGTGGCATTTATGAAGATAGCTCATAAGGAAATTCTGTCTTCGCCCTGGTGCTTTTGTTGGCCTTATACCTTGATTTGGATCAAATTTATATACTGAAGCCGTCCGATTTCAAGAAGTGGAAGATATATGACTCCATAGTCTGAAAAATATCATTGAAATCGGTTCAGATTTAGATATAGTTCCCATATGTATGTTTCGCCCGATTTGGCCAATTTTGACCATAATACCCGTATTTATCAACCAATCTTACTCAAAGTTAGCTCAATGTGATCTTCTGCAAAAAATCATCGCAATCGGTTCTGATTTAGGTATAGCCGTTCTATGTACATATGTATCACTGCCGGTTTTCGCGAATTTGGCCATAATGATTTATTGACCATTCATACTGCCAATTTCAAATTTAGAATGTATTAACCGATCTATTCAATATAGCTGCCTACCTTGATTACATATGTGTGTGAATCAGCGAGAATTTGCACAGTGCCAATATTATTGGCAAAATCATCAGACGAAATGGACCCTAATTTTCTCTCACGTAATTACCCCGTTGTAACTTTATAATTTATGTAACTTCACCCCTGTTAAAATATCGTTCAATATCGGAAACCGATTTAGAGTATATCACCCATAATATGTGCGCCATCAATCTATAAAGAAACTTTTAAACAATAGCCGCAGGGTAATTAAGCGCGATCTTACTCAAAATTTAATGGCATATCGTTCAGATTTAGATAGAAAGCTCCCATAAATATGTACCGCTTCATTTTTTTTATATACGGACATAGAGATAGAAGTAGAAGAACTAAATCGTTATGAGATTTTAGGTAATTTCTAAATTTATTAGCGATGATATGATATAAGTCGCCCCGCCAAGACTTAAATACTTTATTCCGCTTGTTTAAATGTTGAAAAAGTCGAAAAAATAAATCTCTAAAGTCCCAATGTGGTCATAATATTAGTAAATAAATCATTATGAGAATGTTCATGTTAAATGAATGGCTTGAACAATAAACTGTATACTAGAGGCATTGCAATCCAAAAACAATAGATGAATGAAGATCGGGAGAATGGGTCGACTAATCGTCATACGCAACAAAGTTGCGTATTACGGTGTTCGGATACCTGACAGCGTTCGTTCTCATTTTTAATTTGGCAATATTTTTATTGTTAAAAACTCACAATGATATGTTTAAATTTTGTGTAAATAATAATGAGAGAAGCTTTTGACCGATTGTTCTAGTCATTCCCTGGAATATAGATTACTTTTTATTCATTAGTTCTTAATTTGTGGAAGCAAAAAAAAATCATAAACGACACGTTTGCATCCGAAACGCGCGTCATGTTTGATACCCTCTGCTGCCCATTTTCCCATCTTCATCTTCCATTGTTTTTGATTGGCATCGGTCATATATTTTTTGTTGTTCGAGACCATCTCGAAGCCCACAAGTAAGGTAGAAGAATTTGTAGTCGTTCCGTTTGGACCGATGTTTTGTAAGTTCGAATAGCAACCATAACTCGTTCTCTCGTTTGTGTTGTAATGAAACGGTCGAATCAAAGCGAACTTCAGTCTTGGCGGGATCAAACACCAAAGCGAGTCAAATTAGTTTTCGAAACAAAGTGAAAGGAATCGAGATTTCGATGACTACTTTTTTGCCCTCAGCTGTAGTAACAATAACAACAACTTTTAATATGGTTAATGTACGTTTCTTTAGTTGTAAGTTGATGAAAGGCGGCTTGTGTATGAAGTAAAAAAAAAAAATAACATAAAAGTGGAAAAAACCTTCTGGCATTTCTATAGTAAAAAAGGCATTAAGCAGCAAAACAAAAATATTGCTCCCGTATGTTTTTAGGAGAAACATGTTGGGATGATATTTTTGGGGCATTATAGTAAGTAATCGTTAAAAATCAATTGCACCTTTATTCGTATAAAAATAAGGGGCATTCGTATTTAAAGGAAATGAAACATTTTTCCTTTCCTATAGAAATAATTTTGACATAAATTTTCATTAGAAATAAAATGTCGAACAAAAATTTTCTATTGAAATAAAAATGTGTCACAAAATTTTTTATAGAAATAAAATGTTGATAAAATTTTCTAGAGAAATAAAATTTTTGACCAAATTTTCTATAGAAATAAAATTTTGATTAAATTTTTTATAGAAATACGATGTTGACAAAATTTTCTATAGAAATAAAATTTTGAGAAAAATTTCTATAGAAATAAAATGTTAATAATTTTCTATAGAAAATAACCATTTTTTTATAGATTTAATCGTTTTGCGGAATAAGTTCAGTTGTTCTTTACTTTCTAAAAAAATTTTCCTGGAAGACCGAAGCATTCGGAGATGTTCGAAATATTGATAGATAACTAAAATATAAAATACAACTCAAAAAAAACAACAAACATCTGTTTTTATTGCATATGACCTCAAACCGAACTATACAATATATAATTTTTGACAAATTTTCTAGCAGAAATAAAATTGTGACAAAATTTTCTGATAGAAAATACAATTTGATAGAATTTTCTATAGAAATAAGAATTTTGATAAATTTTTTTATAGATGGTTAACAAAACTTTTTCTATAAGAAATAAAATTTTTGCAAAATTTTTCTATAGAAATAAAATATATGACAACATTTTTTAAAGATATAAAATTTTTGATGAAAATTTTTATAGAAATAAAAATTTTCACAAAGTTTTCTAGTAGAAATAAAAATTTTGATAAAAATTTTCTATAGAAATACAAGGTTGATAAAATTTTCTAATACAAATGAAATTTTGATAATAATAATGGCCCGTTTGCAATAGCCATCCGACCTAACATCAATGAACAACTAACTTATGGCCAAGTTTCAAGTCGAATAGCTTGGTTTCGTTCGAAGTTAGCGTGATTGTCAACAGACGGAGTCGACGGAGCATGGCGTAGATCAAGCTCATGAATTTCATCACCGCGACCCAGAAATATATATACTTAATGTGGGTCTTAGAGCAATATTTCGATGTATTGACAAATGGAATGACAAACTTAATAACGCCCCTTCCTATGGTGGATGTATAAAAAACCAGACAAAAAAATAAAAATAAATTTTACTTTTACTATTACAATATAAAAACGATAACAAATTTAAACATTTACCTTGTTAGAAATTACTCAATTTTATCGTCAATTAAGTCTGACTATTAAATTACAACACTTATATGCTAAAGAAACACAAACTGTAAGTGACTTCTTTTCTCGCATTAAAAGGCATGAGTTCCATATTTTTGTCATAGACATAGCTCAGAGAACTTGCAAATTCCCGAAACTCCCGACTAAATGTTCGAGTAATTTCTTCGATTATCCCCGGTTTCACTAATGCAATCGAATGTTTGCTTGGCGACCGAGAAATCGAAAACAAATGCACAACTTCAATGATGTGACGTCACACAACATTCACTCGATACTGAATTAATTGGGGTTGTGATTCAAGAGCGCATGTCTCATCATACATTTGCATTCATTCGAACTGATTACGAATCCAAGCCAGTGTTCTCAGATTCTATTCATGTCGATCACGAAGATTAGTTCAGTCAATTCTCCGAACCGTTTCATGAGTGGCGGTGGTGTGCGCTATGATGAATGTTGCTCAATAGCAATTGCTCTACTGTATACACTTGATAATTAGTATTCCAAAGAACACTTTCAATAAAAATGTAATGAGTAATAGACGAATTTCTCTACAATAGTTTTTTTTTAATTGGTTAAAAAATCATTGCCCTTTTTATTTAATTAAAATGTTTGTTTAAAAAAAAAAATACAATCATTTGTAATAATAAAAAACGAGGTTCGCACAATTTGACTGTCCCCGAGGGCCAACCGATGAAAAAATTTAGAAATTAGACGAAAAGATTTTAACATCTTCAAGGTAAAGATTACGTACTGTCTATATATGTACATTCGCTATAGCCGACGGGGAATGGACCAATATTGGTTCCATAAAATTACAATGTAGTAATGGCGCATAATGAGGGCGAACGTTGTTGATAGATTTGTTTACGTTGTATTTGATGGTGGTGTACATAAAGATTTCGGACAGCCGACGGCTGTGGTATACTTGTCGGATTACTGCACTCTTTCTATCATGACGCATTTTCAACCAATATCGTTCCAGCAACTGACCGTATTCGGCCCTGATTTGGCTCCGGGTTGAATTCTGCCTATTCCAAAATTCCACAGATTGCTTCGGAGAAACGTGTTTCGGAGTGCGATTGAGGAGATGAAAGAGATAATACTTTGAAAACGTATAGCCAATCGAAGAGAAGCGGCTGCGATTACCGCAAACCGGACCAGGGTATTTAGTAAACACCCCAACAATTTTTTCAATTAAAAACACCAATTGTAAAAAAAATTCAATCCACCAATAATCCAAGTGCAACCGACGACTGTCGGTGTATTGTTAGTATGAGTGTTGGTCTTTCGAAAACAACCGTAGTAAAGCATCACACAATTGTTACCGCATACAGCGTTGCACTACGCAATTTTATTGTTGGACGGCAACATTTTTCCAAAATCGAGCGCAAATTCCCATCCAGGCGGACCAAATTTCCAACTTCGAAGAAAAATGCTTTAAAAAATATTGTATTGTTTGCAAGCTAGTGATTTTATTTTAAAAATAAAGTAAATCAAGAAAGAACTGATATAATTTAGGCGGTTGACAAATCAAAAACGGTCGAAACTTTTCAACTTTTTTTAAATAATGAAAAATATTTGACCTTTTTGAAAAGGTCGAATTTTAAAGTCAATTTTTTGGTTGATCATCCAACGCGAAACATTCGATTTGTCTGTGAATAGAAATGGTATCTAATCCCACACTGAAAAAATCAAAGATTTTGATTGTGGTATTGATTCCAAGCCAAAGAAGCAGAGAGACTAGAAGTGAGGAGAAATTTTCGTCACAATTCTTTTTTAAATTTGAGTTTTGCGTACTTGATTCTAGGACACAAATTATAATGTATTAATTTGTTTTTCTTCATGTGCTATCAAAGTCTATGGAAAACGTCTGAACGACTTCTAGTTTTAAGCCCGCTGAAAAACCTTCTTTGAATTATTTTTCTTTGTTGAACGCAAACGACAGATTGTTCAAAACATTAGGCAGACTGCTTAATTAACTTTTCCCAGATCCCGCACAGTATCTGAAAGCTAATGCTCCTAAAAGTTGCTTGCGCTTTACACAAAAATGCAAAGACATTACACAAGAGGGTGTTTAATTGATTCTTTTTCCTCCGCATGCATGACAGCTCATACAATAGTCATTATACTTGCGAGCCAAATAGTTTTTTATTGCAAAATCGCCTATCAGGCAGCGCCCCGTTATAGGGCAGATATCAGGAGTGGAATCTGACGTCCTCGAGAACATTAGCATATCTATGTGTGGCGGTTTAATTTAAATGGGGCCATATTTGCTTGGTGTCGTTAATACACCTTACAATTCTCGCATATCTGAACATTTGCGCGATCATAACAGCCTTCTCAACGGGAGCATGAAGCTTGGCAGGTAGCAGGGGCAATAACAAACAATTCTAAGTTCGCCCTGGAATATGTAAAGGTAGTCCCTAGCCTTGCCAACTCATGCCGCTTCGGCGCAAGTTCCCCGGTATGTTCCTATGGCCAGGCACCATATTAGGTGAAATATTGTACTGGCTCAGCCCATCTCAATTGAGAGATTTGGCGGGCAAGTCGATGGTCCGTTTTCGAGTTGAGGAACACAGAAATCCAAGGATTTTATTGGCAGGTTGACTGTTTTTTTGGAAGCATATACTTCTCAGCCAATTCCGCCAGCCTCTCTTATTGGCTTAATATTTCAAGCCTGAAAACACTACAGTGATTAGGTATTCTTTTCGCTATTCGAAAGTTCCAGATCATTAGAATATACTCGGCGAACCCCACTTGTCATCCATTTGGAGCGCATAGGTGTAAGAAATCTATATAATTCTTTATACCCCGGGGTCTTGTGTGGCACCAACGCTCAGCTGTTGGGGATTAGAGTCTCAAAAACTTTTTGTGAAAAAAGTGGACTCGCCAAAGTGTAATCCAACTAAACGTTTAGGCAACGACTCTGGCATTATTTTTTGAGACAGAACTGTGATCCGTAAACCTTTTTCGCGACCACAGGCGATAGCTGCGCGCAAACCGCACAGCTGTTTGTTGCAGCTGACTGTTTTGGGCCAAAATGTCTAAGGCTAATAGATGTCAGCAGTGACATTGAAGGAATTGTTCCTGTCTTGGCTGAATACGCCTGAATACACAAACACGCGAGATGATCCATACGCTGAACTTTAATCTAAACACTTAGTCGTTTCTGAAGTTGCCCGGCCACCTGACTACAAGCACCATATAGCATTATAGGTCTAAACGCAGCTGGCCAGTGTATAGCCAATGCACAAATTTTTTGGTTTTAGTCCCAACTTTTTTGCCCTAAATTGCCTTTTGCAGCGGAGTACAAAAGGCTACAGTTGGCCTTTCTCGGTACCCTTTTCTTCAATATTAAGCTTAAAAAGTTCAGCTTCCTGTCCAAAAATAGCCAAAGGTATTTTGTTAGCAAATCACCAAAGGGAATTTCAATACCCCTAAGGAAATAAGGCCTACCCGTGGGAGTTTTGGCGATCTTTGCAGTACATGACTAATTCTGTCTTGCAGAGATTTACCCCAAGACCTGGGTAAATCGCTGGCAAATCGCCATTGTCTTTCGCACCATTTCTCAGTCATCCGGAGGGCCTCTGAATAAATATCTGCTGATTGTGGATGGGAATTTTCCCGCTGACTGCCAGAGCCACATCATCTGGCGTATGCCACCACTTTTATGCCTTTCTTTTTCTAAGAGTAAACGCAGAAGGCTATTTATAGCAACATACAAAGAAGAGGTGATAGAACTCGCTCCTTGGGGAGTGCCTCTGTTCACGATACCTTTGTAATGTTTGCTTGCCCCTAGTGGTGGCTGAAATACGTCTCTTCATTAGGTTAGTTCGTCCTAACAGCCTGAGTAATACATGGATCAACATTCAGAAGTTGTCAGTCCATTTAATAATCGACTAGGGATGGACATTATTGAAACGCCCCTTCGATGTCTAGAAACGCCACGATTATGTATTCTTGGACAGATAGTGAGCTTTCAATAAAGCTGACTAGATCATGTAGTGCGGTCTCAGTAGACCTGCCCTTCGAGTAATTGCATGTTCTAAGATGATGAGATGCTAGTTCTAAGATAAATATCTATCACCCTCTCCAGAGTCTTAAGTAAGAATGAGGATAAGCTGATTGGTCGGAAATACTTCGCCCTCGAGTGAGAGGCTTTTCCCGCATTAGGTATGAAACGACTGTTTGTTTCCTCCACTTTCCTGGGAATATATTGATAAGTTGATACATCCTTTATATATAGCGCGAACATACCAGGGGATAATTTTGTCAGTTACTGCTTGTAACTCCGCCGGAGTAATTCCCATCAGGTCCGCGGGATTTGAATGGTCCAAAAGCTATTTAAGTGTCCCATACTTATTCTATTTCGGCGATACAATTTCCTCGACAAGGAAACGAGGTTAACCGCTGAGGGCAACTGTTGGCACCGCCAGTAACAATGTTCAACTCTGATTTCCAGGAATGTGTGCCAATAGTTCCTCCACGTCTCCTCACTGGAAGCGTTGTCCAAATTGCGCCTCCGATGTTTAAATGAAACCTGGAGCGGAGTGGTGGATGCTAGAACCTTCGCGTAGTCGGAAGCCTCGGACGTATTCTCAATACTTGCTGCAGTAATGCATAATCCAAGAGTTAATGCTGAGCCTTTCTCAGTTCTCGCTTGTAATCCTGCTCAGATTCTTCTTGTAAGCGTCCCAGTCCTGCAGGGGCTCTGGTGGACTTGGCCTTGTTAAAGAGCTTCCTGGCAGGATTTCCTCAATATTACTTATGTTCCGGTAGACCACAGCATGGTGGTCGATGTTTTCCGCCTTGGCTTTACTCTAGGCATGCAGCTTTCAGTGAGATTTTGAAAGGCCTTAGTAATCCGCTCCCACTGCGTGTTCGATATCATGCAATATTGAAAGCGATTCCCTATACCGTAATTCCAGTCAAGCTTTCCTAACATTTGGCGGGAAATATGGTCTTTGGCGATATGAACATAAATTTGAAAACTGATGTAGCGATGATCGAGTAAGCTGTGTTTCACACTTAAAACATGCCACTGCAGATTATCATTTCCATTCAGTTCTTGCGAGGCCAAGGTGATGTCCCAAAACCTCTTGCCTGTTTTTAGTGACAAAGGTTGGGGCATCGTCCGCTTGTTGCAAACATACGCAGATTAGTACGCATAAAAATAACTCCTATTAGCGACTCTCCCCTTGCATTAGTATCACTACGACTTCCCCATATACTGATGATGTGGCATTCGCATCGCATCCTATAATGAAGTTTTCGTCTTTATTTTCAGTGACTCCTCCACTAAGGCCTTAACGGCATATGGAGGTCAGCCTCCCTGTCATGGCCCATGTAGACGCGAAGATACCCTAATATTTGCATTTGGCTATTTCTAAACTGGCAAACGACAGTGTCTGTTTATTGCAAAATTGAAGGAAGCAGAAACAAGTTGAGCTCGTTTTTAGCATATATAGCAGGCGCTCGAATTTTACATCATTACCAAGGATACTGCAATAGTTTGAAGCCCCGGACGTACTTAATTCAGCATATTTTGTTTCTATAACATATGGTTCTTGAATGAAGAACTATATTCTATGCGCACCTTTAATCAGGAGAAACTTTTAAGGCAGCACATGCAGGCCTTACAATGATGAAGATTTATCTGGAGGATCCGTAGGACCATCGAGATTTTTCAAACAACGTCAACATTAGCCGCTTCCAAGGTCGAGTCATCAAGAATGTTCTCTTCAGGAGATCTCGGTGACTACTCGCAACTAACCATAGGTTCAACTTTGGTGAGTTCTGAGGCAATAGGAACCTCCTCTCGCATACGGGTGTCATATCGCATGTCTTTCAACTTTGGTATCTCCAGTCGATACCCGTCCCACACTGGGCCCTGAAAGTTAGCAACCACATAGTGGATGACTTTGAATTTCGCTGGCATGGTGGCTTAATATCCCACCACAACTTGAAATTCTTAAGTATGGGTTTACCTATTACGATGAGTTTGTCCGCTATTGAAAAACCGTCGCGTTCCGTTTTCGAACGGTTGAATAGAAACATGTAAAACATTCTTAACTACAAGGAACAAACCGACCTTCAATTAAATAGTTTATAGTCGTTTTGGACAAAGGAAAAAAATTTTAATTTTAAGAGAAATACCCTCTATCTATGCTAAGCAAAAATTCCCCATTCGTATTTTAAGCATATGAAAATCTTTGGCCTCACGACAATATTTTTTCACTGCACATATTAACTATTCGTGATAGAAATTTTAAATTCTAGGAAAATATAATTTGGCCAAATTTATGAAAAATGGACCAAATTTCGTTTGGTCGCGGACCATCGAAACCAAATTATAAATTAGAAATCATTTTGACTGCAATTTGGTCCGATCGGACCAAAACGGCATCGCTGTACCCAATATCTCAGCAGATTTGGTATATCTCGTTATTTGGTACTCTCTCAACTCTCATTGAGCTAAGTGCCAACTGCTAGTTGTTGTTGTTGTTGTTGTAAACAGTTTATTTGTGATCTCAATGCCATTTCATGTTATAGCGTTGGTACATCAGCTTGTTGGAGCAAAGATCAAGGAATCTCTGGCGCAAAGATGGGGTGTGTCCAGAGTGATCTGGTGGTAAGTCGGGTTGGTTTGGCTGGGCAAGAGAAAATGATGACGCGTGTCGCCGTGTGGCCCTTGGTTGCAAAATTGGACAAACGTCAGCTAGCGCTGCTATCAATCACCGATAGTAGGAATTGAGGCGCTGCAGCTTGCCTGATCTTAATGGCCAAAACTACGCCTGTCTGCCGTGGGAGGTCTCTTTCCTCCGTGCTATGGGCGGTGGTCGACTCCAAGAACAAGGATTAACCTTGGTAGCTTTGCTCAGCCGCTTCAGCTACAGTTAATCGCTCATGGAATCCTTG
>PGFW01007489.1:5738-16406 GCA_003123925.1 Haematobia irritans
GGGGTATGTATATCAAAAATGTTTCGAATAAGATATTCATACAACAACAAAAGAAGAAGAAGAAGAAGCACCTGCTTTAAAACCATTCACAATAGAAGTGGGCTAATTTAAAAATGGGACAATAATTGATTTTTTTAAAATAAACACTAGTTTTTGAATACATCAAAACCTTTTCTGTAAAATCAGAATGAAAATGTAGTTACCAAAGCATCTGTAACATTACTTTCAGCTATACTGTATGTCTGGTAATAATCACTTAACTTCACTGAAGAACTGCTTTAAAATTACAGCATTTTCTTCATGATTAAAAATCAAAATAGTAATTGAAAGCAGTTTCTACAAAGATATTCAGTTAATTTCCAAGGACTATAGTAACAAACTTGACATTGCTTAAGTCTTTAAAAATGTATTGGGATACGAACATTCACAATATAAGAAGAAGCTAGTTTATATATACACACAGAAGAAAGAACCAATTTAAATGTCACAATAGGAGCTGACGTTTTTTACGAGTACCACCTTCATGGTGGTAAGTAAGAAAAACTCACGTAAGAAGAACAGCTGATTTAAAAATCACAATAGAAATAGGAAACGTTTTCAAATAATATCCAACGGATACGGGTAACAACTTGACTTGGTTAAGTATTAAATTTGTATTAAAATATTCACACAATCACAATAATAAATCAGCTGGCTTACCAAATCACAATGGTGAAGAATCGATTATTTAAAATATTATAGCATTGCGTGAAGCTGTAGTTTGTGAATGCTATCAAGAATGCTTCTCTAAAATCAGTGTAATTTATGTCTCTATGCCTATTGCTAAAGGGTGGTTAAAATATCAAGGGCCGATGTTGATTTTGAATAAAACACAAATTATTTAGGAAATTTTTGTAATTTTATTTATTTGTGATATATTGGTATTACTCAATTATGTATGGAACAAAATATCGGCCAAATGGGCGCCGCGACCTCGGTGGCATACCTTCATCCGATGGTCCAAATTTTCGATGACGCTGAGGCATAATGGAGGTTCTATGCCGTTAATGTGCCGAATTATCCCATCCTTTAGCTCTTGAATTGTTGCTGGCTTATCGACGTACACCTTTTCTTTTAAATAACCCCAAAGAAAAAAGTCCAACGGTGTCAAATCACATGATCTTGGCGGACAATTGACATCGCCATTACGTGAGATAACACGGTCATTGAATTTGTTGCGCAAAAGAGCCATTGTTTCGTTAGCTGTGTGGCAAGTGGCCTGCTGAAACCACATATCGTTCACATCCATATCTTCCAATTCGGGCCATAAAAAGTTCGTTATCATCTCACGATAGCGAACACCATTCACAGTAACTGCCTGACCGGCCTCATTTTGGAAAAAATACGGCCCGATGATGCCGCCAGCCCATAAACCGCACCAAACAGTCACTCTTTGTGGGTGCATTGGTTTTTCGACAATCACTCTTGGATTCTCATTCGCCCAAATGCGGCAATTCTGTTTATTGACGAATCCACTGAGGTGAAAATGTGCCTCATCACTGAAGATGATTTTCTTCGAAAATTGATCATCCACTGTTGCCATTTCTTGGAACCATTCTGCCCATTCACGACGTCCATGGTTCAAATTGAGTAAGTCTGAAATAGAGAAATGTCAAATAAAATTCGGAAAAAAAACTTGGCGTTTAGGTGTGGTTCACATTCAACATCGGCCCTTACAATTTAACCACCCTTTAGTACCTTAACTTCAATGAAGATTTACATTTAAATTACAATTTTTTTCATTACTACCATGACGAAGGTAAAAAAAGTATGAAAATGAGCAAATGATTTAAAAATCGCAATAGAAAAAAATTTCTACAAAATTTTCAAATAATTTCCCAGGGCTGCAGTGAGAAACTTGACTTTCGTTAATGCTTTAAAAAAATTAGAAGTAGCTAGTTTATAGAATTCACCATAGAAAAATTCAATTCAAAAATCACAATGGATCCAGCATGAAATATAGATAAGAAACCCCACGGAAGAATAACAACTGATTTACATAACGTCACAATGGAAAACCGTTTCTACAATGATCTAGAGGGAGCCACCGTGGTGCAATGGTTAGAATGCCCGCTTTGCATACAAAAGATCGTGGGTTCGATTGCTGCTTCGACCGAACACCAAAAAGTTTTCAGCGGTGGATTATCCCACCTCAGTAATGCTGGTGATATTTCTGAGGGTTTCAAAACTTCTCTAAGAGGTTTCACTGCAATGTGGAACACCGTTCGGACTCGGCTATAAAAAGGAGGTCCCTTGTCATTGAGCTCAACATGGAATCGGGCAGCACTCAGTGATAAGAGAGAAGTTCACCAATGTGGTATCACAATGGACTAAATAGTCTAAGTGAGCCTGATACATACGGGCTGCCACCTAACCTAACCTAACCTAGGGTTATAGTAATAAACTTGCCTTTGTTTAAGTATTTGAAACTTTGTAGTGAGGTATTCATACAATAGGAGACAAATTGATTTTTTTTTAAATACTACAATGTTGTGTGGAGATCTAATTTTGTACACTTCCATACTGGTCCTATAAAATCGGGGTAATTAGTTGTGGTGAAAAATTAGTTAGTTACCAAAAGCACCTGTTTCATTACATTCCACAAGTATCTATGCCTGCTGGTAGTATCTTATCTTCAGTGAAGAATAGCTTTTAATTTCCACAATACCTGTGACATTACATTCAGCAATACTGTGTGAATGGGAGTATTGACTTGACCATCTGTTAAGTATTGCTATCACCATACAGGGATCCTCTTTCCCATACAGATATCTAAAGATGATGTATCCAATTTCATTTAAGGATACATCACCATATTAATCGACAATTTCAAGTAAACTACTTCAAGCGGCATGTGACTTCGCCTTTTTTGTGCTCTAAAATTTTTAAATGAACTGGATCGAGGTTCCATTTCTCTTGTAGGTTCTTGGGATACCAAATTTAGACTTAGGGACTGTCACCATACTCTTCACAAACTCCAACTAAAAATTTTAAATGAACTGGATAATTTATGGTGATGTGAAAATATTACGGGCAACATCGAGGTTCCATTTCTCTTGTAGGTTCTTGGGATACCCAATTTAGACTTAGGGAAGTCACTACTCTTCACAGACTCCAACTAATTGGTTCCAGAAGGGTGATAGCTACATATCAAAAGGGCACATTTTTCATTTGTTTTTATGCACGGTTTCAATTCACTCTAGGGTTTTTTGTCTCTCTATCAGCAAAAAAATTTATGGAACTTTTTCCAATCAAAATTTATGAAGTTATTAATAATAATATTCAATTAAAATTTAAATTGATTCTACAAATTTTAATTGAAATCAAAATCAATCCACATATTATAGTTCATTAAGTTTTTATCTGGATCAACTTCAATTTTTTAATTGTGTCAATTAACTTTTTCAATGAATCAGACAAAAAATTATCTGTGTTGATACTGATATTCCTACGCCTCACGCTTCTCTGCTGTTATAATGTACTGCGACTTTCAGACTTGCATTTTAAAAGCAAAATCATAATGGAGGAAGGTCCTACTCAAGAATTATAGATTTGGAGGTAAATAAGGAAAATCTAGCTATGAGGAGATCGACACCTATTACCCAATAGTTAAATATTCGAACCAAACGGCGTATAACGACAGTGTAATGATTATAGACATTAAAAGCAAATAAAAAGAGGATTAAGGTGCCACGAAATAAATTTCTATAAAGGGGACAATGATTTTTTTTTTTGCTCAAATTAACATTTGTTTTCATTAAGAAAATTTAAATTTATTCATTTAAAACATAAGGAAACGTGAAACAACAAACTAAAAGATTATAAACATGCTATTTAAACTACATGGTAAATGCAACATTTGGTATGACGCAAGCCAATTTCCTATCTTCCTCAAAATCTATAATCTTTGGTCCTTCCTTTCAACAAAAAATGATAAACAATGAAGACATGTGATAAATTTCCATTAATTTTCGGCATAAATATATTGAAAAGTGTCATCAAAATTTTTCAGAACCCTCAGATTTCGACAACTCGAATAATGGATTTTCAGACACTGCCTCATAGTCATTCTTATTTCCTTCTTTGTGCAATTGCCTTGCTTCATACATTATTCTTGGAACTGTGACTACTTACTATCGTAATAAATTAATTTATTACTGTTATTTAGGAAAACTTTTTGGAAAATCTTTCTAAGATGTGCGTGAAGCTATACCATCACGTTTAGGCTATTGCGACTTGAAAGATCCTTCGAGCTCCGATGTTGGTTATTTTTAAGTTTGAAACTAAAAAAAGCAAGAGACATTTTTTATTTGCTTTGTTTTGATCTTTTTGTTTTGCGAATTTGATCAATAAGCACTCATTTTCTGATGTTGTTTTATTGTATGCTTCAAAAAGTCGCAACTTTTGTTTTGTTTTCCATTTTTTTATGTAGCCTTACGTCTGACGAGATATGAGGGTGAACAGAACATGACCAAAGAAGATTTATTTTGTCTTATTTAAAATAATTTTCTTCAATTTTTCTGTGAGTGTGAAATTTTTATCGCAAAGTCATTGTAATTTTCGTTTAGTCAATTCTGGCAAACACAAAAGAAAATTATTTAAAATTAGCCAACGAAATTTTTCATTGATATACACACAAAAAATTTTTTTGCGTTAATCACGAAATTATTGATCCAATATTTTTTAATTGAAATGTCTTCAATTCACAGAAATGATAGTATCAATTAATCAAATTTATTGATGGTCAATTAAAAAATTAATTGCTCCAATTAAAATTATGATTTATTATTTTTGTGAGTTATTTTTGTTATCAATTAAAAATTTGTTGAATCAATAAAATTTAATTGATATTTTCTTCATAAAATCAATTAAATTTAATTGGAAAAATTTTCGTGAAATTTTTTTTCTGTGTAATCGAATATTTATTAATACAAGAAAAAACTATCGTTAATAGTAACGAACGGACGTAGTTAACAGAAATCTCATAATAACGGAACAATTTTCGTTGTTTAACGAATATTATTTCATTGCTCTACTTTTAATGACACATTACGTTACTATAGCGACTATTATGATGTTTACTGCAAACTTTGATTACAGTACATACAATGTTGATGTATTAGTATCGTCTTTTGTCTTTTTATCATACATGTTACTGTATGATTAAAACTACATAATATAATATAAATTTAAACTAAAATTAAATTAATTAGTTAAATTTAATCTAATTAAAACATTATTAAATCTATCATAGAACTAAAATAAGTAACTAACGTTGAAAGCTAAAAAATTAAAAAAATTTAAACTTTAACTTATTTCTACATTACCTGCATCGTGATTCTAATACCAATTTAATTTAATTAAAAAATAATTATTATTATTCAATTAAAATTAAACTGCGCCTTCCAAAATTCCATTGAATTCAATGGGTATTGAGTCTTTGACGTATCGTTTGCTCCAGTTTTAATGTTGCATGTTTAGTAGCTTCACTGTGTTTTTCCTTTATTATTGCTTTTGAGTTCCTTTAAAATACAATCGTTTTAGTTGTTTTACAACTATCGCTTAGTCGATCTTTTGTTTATTTTGAGGATTCATATTTGTTTTGGATATTTTTTTTATTTGTATTCACGAAATTCTATTAAATACTGAACAACAATGCCATTTAAAGTAAATAACCTAAGGCAAATTCTGTTTTTTAAGCTTATTTTTTAGGATTATTCAAACCAAACAAAAATTAACTAAAAAATTGTTTTTAAAGTTTATTATTGAAAGATTCAGAGAATTTAATAGTTATTTCCTTTCCCACTTTACTCAGATTTCATAAATATTTGTTATTCCTTTTTCTTATGTTACAGAAGAAGATTGAGCTTGTTGGAACCAGGTTTTTATGCGAAATACAGAAAAAAAACAAAAGACGGCAACAAGCACAATCTCCTTCAAGCAATTGGACATGGCAGCTTGGCTGCCTGCCTGGCTTAGACGGAAACAAAAAATGAATAGAACTTATATAACAAGCAGAACTTGCTTAATTAACAATCATTTTTGCCATTTTACTTGTGATTTCGATACATTTTTTTTTTTTAAGAGACAAAAAAACTACACAACGAATTTCGTTGTCAAGTGCCACCGTTCCCTCTTTCCTGCGTCTGGTGGATTACAGCTTCACTATTATGCCGGCTTTCGCCTAGACTTAGTTCTTTATTTTCTACCAAGACACTTAGTAGTCGCTGTTTAGTCATATATCCTGTCAGATAGGAGTCTGTCACTTTTGAGAAGGAACTATGCATGAGAATCGAGTTATTCAACCGATATTTTACCACACGAGATCTAATTACATTTAACAGTAATTTTAAAAATAAATAAAATTAACTACCACATATATGTATTTAACATAAAATACACCACGCCACATATAATCTTAATCCTCCTCTATTATATTGAAAATAATTATTTAATTTATTTTTAATACTAATCTACGTTTCGAATTTAATTTTACACTTTGTAGTTAGTAATTCTCGACTTCATATTTAGCAATACAATTAATTTCATACATACCTCAACTCCTCCTAGCAACTTCGACCTTAACTAGCTCGTAATTTCATTCTTATGATTTTGTCGTATATATCTATTTGCTATTTTATTCTCTCTATTTCAAATTATTATTTTCAATTATTTTATCCCATACGATCTACCTTTTGCCATACAATTATCTAAATTACTTTTTTTAACAATTACAATAAATACAAATGAATTAACTTTAAATAACAAAATTATGGTTAGTAGCTAAGTCTAAAATGTATTAAATTAATTTAAAACATAATAAATAAAATAAAATTAATAATTCCGCATCTTATAGTGCATTAAACTCACCCTCTTCCTAGTTCCAGTAAATTTAAGCAATTAACTTAATCTTTTTATCAGTAGTTTAACATCCACTTTTAATTTTTAGTTTTTTAGCTCGATCGCTAGCTATTAAGCTATGTCACACTCACCCTTGACCCAGTATCTTCACCTTACAATTTACGTTTAAATTAATTTTACAATTTATTTTAGTAAGTTTTAATTTAATTTTAACTTACTTGTTATTTTAAACATTTACCATAATTCAACGAATGGGTTATTGTATCAAATCATAAAGTTCCAGTAAATTGTAGAAATTATATCTTTTTTATTTACTTTATTTTATCTTGTGTCATTTTAATACAACAGCACAAAATCTACTATAACATGACTGTACTTAAAAAAAAAACTGCATGATTGTAGCAACAAACACTTAACCAATATCAATAAAAGACGTTAAGTTTGAATATAATATTAAATAAATATGTAAGTTTTATTAATTGTACGCTTGTTTTTAGAAACTTGAACACATTTTTGTGTCTTGCATAATACTTACATCTCATTGAACGTACAATTAGATTTGCTCAGAAGCTCATTTTTAAACCGCTTAGCATTGCTTGCAGCTGATTTGTATGATAATTTGTGAGATATTTCGCAAAGACGCTGTCTAAAGATGAAAAAATTGCCGTTCAGAGGAGAGTTTCTTAAACCGTGGTAGATCAGTTTTTCCCCTGCGGTGGGTCTTGTGAAGCATTTGAATGTGGTTAAAACGATATAATGGTTCTTTGGTATTGCGTATATCTTGTGAAGCATGATTATACACCATGGCTGACGCTCATCCCGCTGAACAAGAGGTTAAATCCATAGTCCCATATGATTACAATTTTTTTATTTCACAATATTTTAAGATGTCAAAATCATTACGTTTATGGGCTGCATTGCTACAGCTCATCCCAAATGGCACTGCCACTAGCAAAGCATTTCTCACGACAAACTACAGACGCCAATTCATACTGCGCCGCAATTGTACTCAAATTCATGACTTGGACCGGCCTATCTTCTGATAACATCATTCCATACCCAGTCTCAATTACACGCCACATCAGCTTTTTAGAATGCAGCACTAAACATCCCACACAAACTAATGTGTTTCTTCCGTTACATAGTCTGGCATAATTGTTTCCTAATCCATTGGCACCTCGACCACTTCCAATTTTAAACTTTATTGGTGGGCTTTTACTATCTATATTTGGTTCATATACGGCAGATTCCTCGGAATGACATTATCACTTCACAATCCTCCTTATGTGTCGCAATTTAAAATACTTGAACCTTTATTTTCTGCTGGATTTAGAATTATTTTTTCAGGACAATTGATCCGAGATATAAATTATGCACTCTTTACAGATGCCCATACATTCTTTTATCAGCGTGATTTTGACTTCCTCTAAACCTTGTACAACAATCATATTGAAACTTCTGTCTAGTTTTCTTGTTAGTTCGCTGATCATTCAATACCCTCCTATTCCAGCCATGAATTAAAACTTTAGATTCTTTATACACGGTAGTTTTTTGTATGGTAATTAATTTGTAATTTTAACATTTAATGTATTCAACAAGCGTGTGTTCGATTGCCATATTAATCACACTTCCCACGCTAATTGGTGAATTATTTAATTTTTTTTTTATAGGTAATTCCTATTTCTAATATTATTTATTAGCTTATTAGATTAATAGTACTCGTAGTCTTAGTACCAATTTAGTATTATTTTAACTTTTCTAACTTTTAATTTTACCTTCAATCTGATATAATTTAAACTTAATCTTACCTTATTATATTGTTAATAATTTATTTTTTATTGTTTTAAGATCCAGTTTCAGTAAATTGTTAGAATTAATTTACTTTTTTATAGGTAATTAGTTAATTTTAATTTTATATTTTAGTTATATATGTTCGTTAGATACTAATATGATTTTACTTTAATTTTAATTTTCGCGATTCGACACTTTTTAGAATTATTTTCAACATTATTTTTTGTTCATTTTTGGCCTTTAGAGGTCAGCGTATTTTAATGCAGTAAAAAGATTACAGTTCTATCACATTATTTGTGTCATCCAACGTTTGACTGGGCGATTCAGTTCTTCAGGATGGTCATTTTATTCGAAATATTTATCTCTTTTCGTCAGCGTTATCTGCTATTGCACTTAATAAAGTTTTTATTCGCAACACTATGATATGAGACAACACAAAACTTTATATAATGCCTAACATAATCCCAGATTTAAAACTAAATGAATCACAGGCCTTATTCATATATATCCAGTCACAGGTCGTTATTTCAACCTGTGAATAGATAATAGGAAACGCTCTGTGTTATAAGCTTTTAAATGCTGATTATTTTTCAGCAAACAATTATATAGAAGTTTGTGTTTGTCCTCATATCATAAGTTAGCCGATAGAAAACTTTATTAAACGCATGCATGGAAAATAACCTGCACGACAACCGACTTTACACAACTATTGCAATAAAATACATCCTTGAAGAAGCTGATCGACCCAGCGGAAACGGGTACAAAATACATCGGAATAACACATTCAATCTCTTTAGTTTCGCATTAAGAATACCTGACCCTTAAACGCCTCCAAAAATACATAGTGATATTACTTTAATTTTAATTTTAGTAAAGTTATATTAATTTTAATTTTTTTAACTAATTAAATTTTTGTGTTTATTTAATATTAATTTAATTTTTAATTTTATTTAAATTAACCATTGTTAATTTGAATTTATATTAGTATCTAAGCACCTTACTTTTAATCTTGAACTTTTAATTAATGGACGTAGGCAACTTTAGTAACTCCATCAGAAACCACTCTTCCAATTCTCAATTTATATCCCTCATTGATGGTTTGAACATTTCCCTTGACATTCTCTGGCAATAGCCTCAGAACATCATTCACTCTGAGAATAGGATACCGCCTGCATGGTTTGCATGATTGTAGTGTGTCTGTTGTTACTTTTATAATTTTTATCAAAATTGCTTTGTTTTTTTTGTCTCCGCTCATTTTACGCTCAACCATAGATTTTAATAACGTTGGCGTTGCGGCAACAGAAGGCTGGCTATAGTAGCCACATGAAGTCACAACCAAGGCAACAGGCCGGGACACATTTGTCTTGACTTGATATCGCATATTTGCACCGACTGTGTAGTCTATGCCGCAATTAAAATCTTGCATTTGGCGCTTTGCCATTTTTTTTTACTTTTTTGCTGTCGACTCAGTGTCCCTCCTACTACCGGTAAGGCTTGTTGGCTTTCTTATGCTAATTGTAAATCTTTTCGAAAACTGTTTCCACTATCATTTGTTATCGTGAGGAGAGCCATAATGACGGTGCTAAAATCAAAAAAAAAAACGTCTGGCTATATAGGCGAAATGTTCATAATTTATTATTTATCCTACTTTTCCAATATTTAAATTTGATTTGAGACTCTGGCGTGAGGCTTTTCCTTTCACAAATTCAAAATGATTAGCAATGAAATGACGGATACCAGTGCCTATAGATATGGACCATGGCGTATAACCCTGATATTAACAAGCATCTTAATCGAACCTCCACTCTTAGCGTACAGATCCAAAAATTCTAAATAATATTATCGCTAACAACTGCTAATATAGTTTGCTCAGAGATTGCTAGTATGTTAGACTTGTTAGCCTTGGGACATCGGATGGAATACTGTGCTCCCTTCTGGTTGACGAATATATTCGAAATTGTGTATTATTCATTCTAT
>PGFW01007491.1:0-13008 GCA_003123925.1 Haematobia irritans
ATTATCACCTACGCTATTGCCAATGCAAAAGCACATTGCCTTGATTGGTATTATAATAAAAAAACCCCAACACGGTTTTTGCATCCTTCTTTTAATGCAAGCAAGATCTTGTATACATGTTATCTTTGTGCCACTGTGTTAGTTGAAACAAGGTCACAGATACATACGACAAAACAATTAAGCGAATTAAACCCTATTGGAGGGTCGCACAAAAAGCAACAGTTCTCTCTGTTTCATTACCCTTCGACTCATTGACTCACAAAGAGGGGTTTCCATCATATCTCTCACACTCTTTCACAACTTTGCCAGCATACACATTGACCTTGTTTATAGCACCTATACAGAGTTAATACAGAATAAGACACTATCTTATACTCACGCATACTCAAAATAAAAGAGAGGCCAATGGATTCACAATTGCATGGACAAAGAACCTCTTAATAACACATAGTAAAATAATAAAGGTACTTGGATAGCCAAAATAAATTTAAGCACAAATCCATATCAAGGATTCTGGGGTTGATTCTCAATCAACACAATACTATTATGTTGAAGAAGATAGTTTGAGTGAATTTCATTAAAGGATTCACCAGTTGAGTAATATCTGTTGTTGACGACAAAATTTATTTTTCTATCGAATTCCCTCCTTTGGGCGATGTCAAAGTGTCACATTCTTCTAAGATTAACCAAAACGCAGAATTTATTAATCACGCAAAACATCTCTAATATATCAAATATATATGAAAATAGTTGTATTTTTATGATAATAATCTTCATGAAAATTCTAAATGTTGTTGAAGTGTGGTTGATAGTAGTGGTAAATTTGATGATAATGTTGACTTGAAAAAGATGTTACTACTGATGCTGATAACAATAAAACTGTTGATGTTTAATAAAAGCTTTAGCGTCTTTCCTTCCCAAGACATTTGAGTTTGTCCTTACGTTCTTTGGTTTGAATTTCTTGCCATTTTTTGGGGGGTTTGTATTTTTATTACGCACTAGTTTTGCTAAACACTGAAGTTTGTTGAAAGTTTCCGTCTTCTTCTTTAACATCCTTCGTTTTTCCTGTTGCGCAGTTAATTTCGTTGATATTTTATTGTCGTAACCACCAATGTGTTTCCATGCAGAAGGTTCATGATGATGATGATGATGATAAGTATCTAAATTTTGTCGTAGTTTATAAAGATCTCAATGTATTAACAACTACATCTGTGTCTACATGATTGACAATCAATTTACATATGTTCTCCCATGTCCAAAGTGATGATTGGGACTTGGGAAGTTTTAACTACTAGAAAAATTGATATACTTTAAAGTTGAAATGCAACATGACAGTATTCAAGTTCATATGAACCCAAAATAGAAATGGCAAAATTAACTTTCAATTATGTGAATAGAAGTAGTAAAAAACTTCAACAATTCAATTCTATTAATGATTCGTTACTTGAGTGATGGCTTACTACTGCTACTAGAGCGAGTGTGACCAAACTCTAAAAATGTTGGAACTTAAATCAGTATGTAACAGCATATACGCCGCGCGTAAGTTCGGCCAGGCGAATCTTATGACCCTCCGACATAGGAAGAGGACGATCATCCAACAATTAAATTACTTGGGGTGCGGCCAATGCAAAGGCATCCTTAAAACATCTTTCTAAATTGTTAAGTTAATCCCGAATTTTTTTGGTATGGTGTTATAGCGCATACACAAAAGCGAAACGTGCTACCAAATTTCAAACCGGGACGATGAATTTTGCTCTTCAACGAGGCTCCGGCAGGTCAAACTGCAGGCGATCGGTTTATATATTGGGGCGTATAGATAATTATCAAACCGAATTGGGACTAAGTTTTGCATGCGTTGTTAGAGAGCACATGACCACATCATGTTACCAAATTTTCAACCGCATCAATGAATTTGCTTCTCTTTGACGGTCCCGCAATAGCCAAATCTGGGGTCCGTTTATATGGGGCTATACGATAATAAGGAGACCGAATCATGCAACCGACCACATAAACCACTTGGCAAGTTTGAAACCGGAATAGCTTGTTCGTATCGGAAGGTTAGCGTGATTTCAACAAGACGGACGGACGGACAGCTAATGCGCTTCAAATTTCACACGGACCCAGATACATATATTATATTATTTATGGGGTCTTTAGCAGGCAATATTGTCGATCTGTTAAAAACGGAATGACAAAACTAATATACCCCATCCTATGGTGGAGGTTATAAAAATTGCTAAAAATAATATAAAAATGCCAAAAAAAAAATGGCTAAAATTTAAAAAGTTTTTAGTAGTGAAATTGATTTACGTGTAGTTCTAACATTTTTGATCAATGTTCCTTAGAAATTAGTTTTCATAGAATATAAGCAAATATCATATAATAATTCGACCATATTTAAATTGTAAAGCCATGCAAAAACATGAATAAAATTGTATTTTTGAATAAATTAAGTAAAGAAAATCTGTAGCTGACTATATGATACCACACTACAAAGAATATCTCCTTTTTATCCGCCATAACTTTTTTACGCGATGTTTACGAAGAAAACTCATCGAATACGCGAAAATAGCCCCATAATAAAATGACACCCCAGGTTCTTGAAGTTTTTAATTTTAGAGATTTTTGAGTTCTATCAAATGGTCATCGAATAACGCAAATATTCTCAATAAGTTCACTTTTTACCTGATCTGCTTTAAAGGTTCATACGCTCATAAATTTGGTCAAGGAAGACGCGTGTAAATCTGGTGAAATCTTATTTAAAAATCAAATTAAATTTCTTTTTCAAAATTCAATTAATATAAAAATTTCAAAAATATTCAGTTAGGCTTCGCTTGTCCAAATCCGAATTTGCCGCGGCCTCACTTTGACACCTGGCAATCAAGATTTTGTACAGCCACCTTGTCCACCTTTCTCGCCGCAGAAAGCCAGTTTGCCTTGAACTTGCTGCTCGTCCCTTAGCAGTTTTTTTGGTGCTTCTTTAGTTCGCTTGACAATTAGCGCCAGTTGATTCTCAATTGGCGAGCTCTGGCGTTGTTGGAGGGTTCTTTCCTTGGGAACCACCTGCACGTTGTTGGCGGCGTACCACTCCATGGCCTTCTTATACCGTAATGGCAAGATGCCAAATCCGGCCAAAAACAGTACGAACAACTCGTGTTTCTCAGGGAAAGGCAGGCAGACGTTTATATTCAGAAACACTCTTTCACGGAAATTTCTTGGTTGACGAGTCCCGGCAAGCTATGAAAAATGCTGCTTTTCAAGCGCACAGGTTACAGATGGCCTATGCCAACCAGATGTTTCTTTGCGAACTTTGGACAGTTTTTATGTGCTTCGAAAATAATCTGCTAGCTTTATCCCCTTCCTTTGTGCCGTATAAAGCTCCTGTCCCTGAAGCTGCTGTATGTCGGCCTTTGACGTATTTTCGTCGTCCAATTACCACGCAGTCAAAACTTGCGTCAGCATCGTCGTGTACAGCCTCCCGGATCGCGCTTTGGCCGTCGTATTTTGTTTATCATCGCGATTTTGGAGTCACTACCTTTTGTAATCGATAGTCCGGCTCGTTTTTGGCTCCGAGCACGGTTGTAGACGATACACACCCAGCTTATTTGCGGCATCTCGGAGAGAGAGGTTAGGGTTTCGCTTGAAACTACCGGCAACTCTCTTTTGTCGTCTCAGCGGCTTCCGGTTTCGATTTCCCTCCGATCCAACTTCCTGGCATTCGACAAACGTTTCCCAAACGACTTTTAATTACATTTGTAACGGTTGATTGGCAACTTTAGCGATCTTTGCCAACTTTGCGTGCGAGTAGCTGGCATTTTCGCGCATGGCGCAGCAAAATTTTGATACACTGCTCTTCTTGCTTGGACGGCATTTTGACAACTGAAGAGTGAATTCCAAAATCAAAATAGGAGCAACATTCTACACACACACCTTCAAAATGAGGGGTGTTCAGTTTAAATGCAAAATTGAAAGAAATACGTCAAGTTTATATTGACCAAATTTTGAACCGTATCACCCTTTAGTCAATCTTCAATACTGGAGTTTAAGACCTTAACTCAGCTTTCTAAAACAAGGCCAAAGAATTGCAAACGTTGAATTTATATCCATGAAATGTGAACCTGTGCAGGAATAATCAAACCTTCAACATTGAAGTTAGAGTTATTTTAAATTTTTGTCCGAGAATCTATCTCCATGAAATCAATAGAAAAATTTATTACGCTACCTTGCGAACTCTAGGAAAACTGGCCAATGGTGAATTTCCGAATAAATATCACAACATTTAGAGATGTGCTTGTATACAAACTCAGTCTCTGAGTTTGCCTTATTTCAAAAGACATACGACGGAGGACGATCATTCAAAGATTCGTTCCTAAATTAAAAAAAAAATAAAGCAAAATTACGAAATTTCCTTAAATAAAATTTCTTGTGTTTTAAAGAACTTTATTTATATTGTGCTAAATTGCTGTTCTAAAGATATGTTTGCATAATCTTTCATATAAGGTCAATATTTCATCTAATTTTCCAATTACTGAAAGACAAAATCTCTACTGACTTCAGCTTCAATTTGAAGTTTGCCTCGAAATCCACATGATCATTTTGTTACTGAAAATTTATTCTTCCCTAGACCTGCTGATAATATGAATATTTGTTGGTTGATGTGGCAAGGACATTACAGTTAATCTATTGTAAGTATTACGGATGTTTATTTTTAAGTATTCACTTTCAGGATTCTCCCTAGACAACAGAAAATTGTAGCACTCAACTGCCCCACGAAAAAAAAGAGTCCAAAAAAGTAGTTTGGATCCCCAATCTGGTGTTCCGGAAGTAGTACAAACTTCGATCATCTCCAATGAATTTTACAATGGGCTTGTCATGGACGGAAGTACTCCCTTTTTGGATCCTTTGCATAGCTTTTAGAAGTTGTGCCCAGGAAGTTAATTTGAATGAAGAAATTTAAAAAGCGAAAAAAAAAAAACATTTTTTTTTCAACCATTTTCACTTTTTTCATCCATATTTTTATTACACACTATTATTCTTTCTATTATCTAAATTTTTACAATTTGAAAAAACTTTTTCGCTCCGACCAGGGGTTGTAACCTGGTTTGCTGCACCATCAACAGAACACCTAGGCACACTCAGCCACAAACGCCATTGAGCATAAAGCGTCGAAAAGTCAATTCAAATTGTGTGATTATGATCGTAATACGACACACCAAGGAATAACATTCTAAATTGATTCTCGAGATGTTCTTTATTAATATGAACGAAAAAATAAGAAACGCAGGTTCAAATCTCAACAGCGGCATTTTTTTTTATCAAATATTTTTCAAAAAAATTATTTTTTTATGCCATGCATCGTTTTTATTTTTTTATTTTCGGCATATATTTTCGTATAAATATATTTTTTCCATTAAAAATCAATAAAAATATTAAAAATTCTCGTAATTTTCCAAACCTTCTCAAAAGAACTTCCATGGAAGCGAAAAAGTCAAACGGCACAGGTTCAAATCCCAGCGCGGATGAAATTTATTTTTTTTATTATTTTTTTTATTTTTTATTAATTTAATTTTTATTAGTTTTCTATTTTTTTTGTAAAATTTATTGTACAAATGCCTTAAAATAGCCTGATTGCGTTCTTTCTAATACTTGCCACAAAGGACTGCATCCGAAGTGGAAAAAAATTATTGGGGGATCCCACACGATGCGCTTTAGAAGAAGAATGTTTGGTGGGCTTGTCCAAAAGGACTGCATCGGAAGTTGAAAAAACTCGATGGGGGATTCTGGAATGGGCTTTAAAAGAAATGTTTGTGGAACAACTTCCAATTTTTTTTGCTGGGTGTCTTTATGGAAGCTCTCTGGCAGAAGATATAATTTGGTTATTTTGCTCTCTTCTCATTGCAAGTTTGAGGCTTGCATCTTCCTTAGATTCTCTATACAGTATTTGCTGTTCGAGCCATCTCAATGAAAGATTCCGTGAAACGCAGAAGTTTCCACGATAGTCACCTATACGAATTATTCTATTCCTTATTTTTGTTAGACATCCATATTCATAACGCTTTAGATAACTGGTCAGTAATATAAGAACATCGAATCCGTTTTTTAATTTCAAGAATATTTGCTATCATTTTTAAATGACCTCTTCACCAATTTAGTAAATCTTCCATTTCGTCCATCTTATGGAAATATTTACCTATTTTGTACAATTGTGGCTTTTTGAAAAACAATTTGTAAAGTATTTTTCATCAATTTTTTGTGGTTCTTAACATCATTGAGATATGGGCTTGAGAGCTTATACAATTTTCACACTTTAAGTACATATATCGACAATTTGAAAACATAAATTTTCTTGAGTTGATATACCAGCTTGTCGTTGTCTTGTCTATGGAAATTTTGAAATAATAAAATTTAAAGATTTTCCAATTTCCCAATAAATCAAAAGCAATTTACACCAAATCGTATCCTCCCACAAACAAAAATCCATTCATTTTTGAATTCCCTGATCCGAGCCAATTCAAAAGAAATCAAGCCATTGATGCGTGGCGGCCACCTTAAGCCAAGTGATTTCCCTTGATTTGCAAATGAAAATGATATGAAAATATAATTTGCTCTTCTGTTGGTCGATATTTTGTAAGTCTTAAGTCTGTTAAGGGTTTCTTTTGGTTTTCGAGTTGGCTTTGCCTGCCATCCTTGCCCTGCCTTGCGCCATTCAATTTATTTTGCCACATAGACTGTCCGTCTGTCATTGTGTATTTGCCTTAAGTGTGGTATTTTTTCGCCTTCTTTTTTTTCTTGGTTTCAATGTTTTTAAATAGCAAAGCAGATAAGATCATATGATTAGAAAAATAAAGAACAAAAAAACAAAAAAAAAAACCAACACACCA
The DNA here is from genome assembly GCA_003123925.1 of Haematobia irritans. Lineage (NCBI taxonomy): Eukaryota > Metazoa > Arthropoda > Insecta > Diptera > Muscidae > Haematobia > Haematobia irritans. The sequence goes on from PGFW01007491.1 coordinate 6,882, forward strand.
ATATAACAAATACAATGGGCAATACTCTGACATGTGTTTAGAAAGCAATTTCAAGGTGCTAAAGCACGGTGTTTTGGCTGCTGGGAAATCTTAAGACCTAAAAATGCCAAAATAACCTGCAACGTAATTGTATCGTCACGAGTAGAGAGACGACCATCAGGAACAACATAGGATCCGCAGTGTCATCGTGAAAATAATAGCCTTAATCAGACAATTGGCTTGAAAAGAATTTTGGGGGAATAAAAAGAATTACAACATTTGTTCCAACATTTGGAGAAAATTGCAATCTGTTCGAGATGCTAATCTTACTTACAGTCAACAAAGGTTAACGAAGATAATTATATTGATGTTGTAACAACCAGGTTGCTTAAATTGAATAATGAATGATTTTAATCACATGTCAAGTGTTCATAAGAAAAAATTTTTCCCTTAAATCATTCATAATGGTTTAAGGTCTAATATCGATTCCAATCATTTTTTTTTTAATTGAGCGACCCCCAATATCCATCGTCGGCAAAAAAAGGCAAATAAAACCATCTTCTTGAATATTTTTGTGCCAATTAAGAACGAGTACTATCACAAAGTGTTAATACTTTCTCATGTATACATGTTTTTAAAGTTGGTTATGGATTTCATTCAGAAGAATGGATTTTCAACTCCAATAAAAAATGCTCGGTGTTACAGGTCCCTATACTTTCAGTGACTAATTTATTTACTTACCTTGCTTTGCGCTCCAAGGATAATACAGTGTCACGGAATACGTATACTGCCGAAGACTTGCTGTTGCCATGCATGGCTTTAATTTTTGTTTAGAAACTCGGAGCAATTAGGTGACAAATACGGCCGAAATCGATTAATTAAAAGCACAATGAAGAAATTCATGAAGATAGTTGAAGTATCTCCAAGAACCATTGGAAACCGAGACGAAGGAAACGATAGACAGTTGTGGGGATTCCGTTGATGTTGTCCTTCAATTGGAAGCAGCTTTTGCGTGATCCGTTTAAAAGGAAATCTAGCCTCACTGGTATTACCAAGTTGAGTGCCTATCACATTGAACATACGCCTCAATCATTTCGTATGTCAGGAAATTGCCTGTATTCTTATTACCTGGACATTGATGAAGTTAAGTCATCCTCGTCCCAGAGTCACATTGAAACGGATAAAATGTGAATAATTTGAAAAATATGAAGCATGTCTCCAAATAAACGATTGTTTTTTTATCTCTCCTTGTACCATCCTCTTCAAGAAATTTGTAAACTGAGGTATTCTTCAGTTGAATCAAAAATCGCACATTTCAATAATTTTCCTAGACTTCAATATCAATGCTACACATTATATTACCGTATTCGCTGAATTTGAGTTTCCAAAAATCGTTCTTTACATTTGGCATTCACTATCAGTATTCCAGTAGCTCAGCCTATTTATGAAAGAATGTATTGCCGAAAAAATATCCGTTTCTTGACTTACTGAGATTAAAACTTGGGCCTTGATTTATTTACCATACTTCAGACATTGTTGCGAACCTGAAAAAGCCTTTGAATATTAGGTGCATCAAACTTTCAATCAGACATCTCATGATCTAATATAAAATCTGTGAGACCTCTTGCTTTTTAAATGAATATTAACAAATCTTGTCATGCATATAAATATTGTAAAGAGTTTCCACAATCCTTTTTTCTTCGACAAACCTGATATCAACTAAGGCCAGAATATATATAGCTAATGTAAGTACTACATGGAAATACCGATAGATTTCCACATCTATTATAACAGTCAAGTAATGTTAGTTCTAATTTTTGAAAAATTGAATACACAATTGAAGCTTCTATCACATTATGCAATGCTACTTTTGCAATGGTGTTAAGGGGTATTGTTATTATGAGACCTTTATGCATTCACAAACATTACAACTACCGTAACCAATTCTCAGCCAGATGGTGATTAATGTTGCTTCTCTTTGAGGCTCCGCAAGCCAAATCTGGGGATCGGTTTATATGGGGGCATAGTATATATTATTGGACCGTGCATTGTGGACAATTTTCAATGCGTTGTTAAAGACCAATATACCCAACATCCATGTACGAAATTCAGCCGCGATCGGTATGGAAGTATGGCTTCTCGTTAGAGCTCCGCAAGCAACTCTGGGGATCGGTTTATGGGGATATTATACTCGTATTTTATGGGACTGATAGTGACACAATTTTTTCATGTTATTAGAGACGTGGTATACCAACACCACGTAATCAAAATTTCAGCTGGATCAGATGAAAGTATTGCTCGTTGAGCGCTCCGCAGCAAATCTGGGGTGTCGCGTTTATATTGTGCGGCTATAGCTAAAAGTGAACTATAATGACCCATGTGAATTACCATCCGACCTTACACAAAACAACTACTTGTTCCAAGTTTCAAGTTCGAATAGCTTGTTGTCTTTCAGGAAGCTAGCGTGATATCACAAGGACAGACGGACGGAAAATGCTTAGATCCGACTCAGAATTTTCACACACGACCCAGAACATATGTATTTTGAGTCTTAGAGCAACTTTTCGATTGTGTTACAAACGGATATGACGGAGTGAAGTCAATATAATACTCATGTGAAGGTAATAATAAACTCACCAACTGAAACCCTTTACTTTCCTTTGTTTTGTTTTCATATCTATGAATTTTGGTTTAGCAGAACTGTAGAATCCGCAATAATACAGTCCCAACATTTACAGAAAACCCCTCAATTGACTTTACAGGAGCAAGACTGTTTTAGTTAACTATTCCAGAGTAAAGGTGAAAAACGTGTGTTGCACATGTCAGCCAATTGATGAAGGCTAAATTTATGTGGAAGAACTCCAAAAGTGTGCATATTGGATGGCGTTTTTTTTGGTGAAACTTTTGGAGCTACAGAAAATCGTAAGCATATATGTGAACTCACCCAACACATTTAGTTTCTCCTTTGTTTTTATTGAACGCACCTGTGGTCAATTGTTATCATGGCTCGGCCTGCATACACAGGGCGTGGGCCAAACCCACTTAAAGTTGTTTTCAGCGTGTTATCCCATCTCAGTAATGCTGGTGACATTTCTGAGTGTTTCATGCATCTCCAAGTAGTTTCCACTACATATGTAAAACGCCTTTCGGACCGGGCTATAAGCGCGGGTCTCGTAATATGAGTCTTAAATAGAAACGTGGGCAGACTAGCAGGATAAAGAGATAAGTTCACCATTTGTATCACAATGGACTGAAAGTCTAAGTTGAACCTGAAATATCGGGCTGGCGACTAACCTAAACCTAATCAGATTACGCATAGGTTAGTCCTCACAAGGTTCTGCTTACTTCCATCTGGAGATCAGGCCACATGTAGCCTATAAAGTTTCAACTGGCGTTTGTCTCATAGCAAGAGTATAAAAGCTCAATCACTCTCTCCAGACAAAATCTTTTATTTTTGCCCTTTTTTGAAGAATATGTATACAATATGAATATATGTATTCAGTTAATGAAAACTGAAGAAAAATAGATAAATTTTGATATAGGAGAAGATAGAAATCTCCCTTGATAATGTTGAAGTTAATTTATCTTTGCATGATAACGAGAAGATAATTAATTTCTCTGATTAGGCATTGTCCAAGATGTTCTAAGTAAGCTATGTGACACACTAGTAAACAAGCTTACCCAGCTTCCAAAGATTTGTATTTATTTAAATTATTTTGACACTGAATCCCAGAGACCAAAGAAGACGAAGAATTTACAACTCTAAGGATAAATTAAAAAAACACATTCACTTTTTGAATTTGGGGGTTTTCGTTAGTATTGATTTCACAAATACTTAATGCTATTCGTTTTTGGGCGTCATATTAAGTCCTTCGGATAATAGTCCGACCGCAATTTAAAACTCCAAACCTCAACCTCGCCCTCAAGTATACTAATTCTATGTCATTTATCATAAAACATGGTTTTGGAAATATAGTCATAAAAAAGACCTTTGCTGTTTTTTAATACAAGTTAGCTATGTAGGCAACATATTGGAAGGACAAAAATCTCTTTGTTCTCAAGGCAATATTTTTTTTAAGATGTGACTTTGCTTTGCTACTCCAATGTCTTCAACATAATTTAGCCTATTTCTGTGTCAATAGATTGCTAGCAGTTGTTAAGCCTGTCTGGCGTCAATAAACCAATCCACTTAGCGTTGCCTAATTTATTTTCACCAAATTGCCTAATTAACATTTTGTATAGAACAATGAATCCATCTCCTTGCGCTTGCCGAAAACTAGAAATCCTGTTAAAGCCAGGGTCCGTTCAAACAGCCTAATTCCTTCCAGTGCCATTAAACCACCCTGCCAATGTTCATGAAATTGATGTGAATAGAGTATGTAAAGTATCACTGAAGTACAATCATTCATCCCTAATCATGAAGCAATCACAATCGCTTATCACACGCATCTGCTCACGCCAGCCATGTAGCGTTCTTAACTAAGGAAACGTCGGACCAAAGAGTGTCGTTTTTAAGACTTTACTCCGGTATTAATATGAAGTTCTTGGGTGTGTTAAGCGCTTCACACGCACTTGTAGAAACAAAACAACGAAAAACGAAACAGAATCGTACATCTACGAAGCAGAGGCAGCTATAGCTCGTTGGCGTGAAGAACATAGACATCCGACTTCTTGTTCACATTATCTCACATACTTTTCTCAAACAATCACATACCTGCATTGCGCATCAGTCAGCCAACAGCTACCAGACGACACGCCCATTTAGTTCACAAGAAGTGAAGTAAATGTTTCATACACATTTAAGCTACTCCAGTAACATTCGATGCGAGAGTGTGTGAGAGAGGATAGGTGAGTTGGGTTGATAAGGCTTCTGGGATATAAGTGTGAGATAGTTGTAGTTGAGAAGTGATGCTGCTGCCAACAACAACAGACACATAATGTCTGAGGTAAAGCACTCAAAATACGAACGACGTATAACACAACATTGACACCCTTAATTTGATTTATTCCCCATTTCGTTTCATTATGTTGCCCATGATTGAGGATGTTGCTACGGTCTTTGGGGTTCTCTGATGCTGATGCTGCTGGGTGTTGCGTGGTGTTGCTATTGCCTTTCTCATAGGCTTGATGCATGGATTTGACTTCCTTTCGTCTGGTCGTCGGTCCATATTGCCTTGAATATCTATTAACTTGATAAGTACTCGCACTTATTTTCCTTTTTTGCGTTGCGTTGTGTTGAATGACGCACAGATTTTACTGATGGTTCGGATGAGTTAACATGAAATTTTATGACTTATCCACATTCATTGGCATGGTTACTGGACTTTATAGAGAACAATGTGACAGTTTTAAGGACTGTCTGAGGCATAGCTTTTTTGGCGATATAAATAAAATTATGGAAAATTGCACAGAACACGAAAGAGACTTTTTTAAGAAGGAAATGAACTACTGAAACTGTTCTTCCTAATAGAATGAATACCTCGTGCAAAAATTTAACGCTAAATGGTACACCACATTTTGAGATTTCACAAAGTGTTTGTTAAAACCTAGGAAAATTTGAGAATGACCTGCTATACTTTTTCACTACAGTAAACAAGTTAATAAACTAAAAAAGTAAAGAAGGAACAAAATTGGGGCAACCATGAGCATTTGAACCATACAGGTAAATTCATTCTTTACCATTTTTGGCGAATCGTACGAAAATGTTTTTTTGTTTAGTTCAGTAGTAACGGTCATTGAACTGTATACCCAAAATTTATTGGGCTGTGGAAAAATTTCTAACGCATATGATCAGATTCTAAGGCATTTAACAAGTGATATTGACGCCGGCTAAGTTCGGCCCAGGCCGAATCTTATTTACCCTCCACCGATTGGATGTGCGTAGGAACTTCCTACTTAAAGGCTGTCATCTCACCAATCGAATTAGCTTGGGTTTGCGATAACAATTGCCGATGCAAAGTATCTAAAACTTTTTAGACACTGTCTTCCTAACATTGTATATATTAAAGCCAAAACAGCTCGTTTATTTAAATTCTAGTTTGACAAAATGTTCTTAGAAATAAAAATTTGACAAAATTTTTATAGAATGAAACCTTGACAATTTCTATAGAATAAAAATTGACAAGATTTTCGATATCTCTTTCTTTCC
>PGFW01007494.1:7696-18541 GCA_003123925.1 Haematobia irritans
TCCTTTTCCTTTCTTCGGGAGGTTCAAGTGTAGTTCGCTTTGGGTATAGTGAATTACCAGAATTTATTCTGATAATTGGTTGATAGTTTTGCTGCAAATATAGGATGCTGATGAGGAAGGTAATTCCGAAACAGCCGTCTTGCAGTCTATAGGGCAGTCTATAGGGCTTTGTCCAAATAAATAAATTTTATATAAAATGTATTTAAAATTTCAGGCATATCGGATTAAAACTGTGACTTCTTGGATTAAAACTTTGACTTCTGGCTATACAGCCAGACAGACATACATAATTCGGATCAAGAATCTATACATGGTCGCGAAACCGGTTTCAAATGGAAATTTAGCAGTATTCAGCATCCTATATTTGCAGCAAAACTATCAACCAATTATCAGAATAAATTCTGGTAATTCACTATACCCAAAGCGAACTACACTTGAACCTCCCGAAGAAAGGAAAAGGAAAAAATTTGCTAAGAAAAATGAGATATTACCATGTTCGATAAGCATCAGATGATATAACAATTGCTAAAATTATTTTTGTTTTTTACATGAATAGTTAAAGAAACCTAAATATCAAAAAAAAATTACTATTTCGCTCGATTATGCGAACTTAGTATGGCCTTTAGGGAAATCCATACCTATCACATTGGTTTCATTTTACTAAAATTTACTTTACGTTTATCGACCACATGGCTTCAAGTTTATTGAGCAAATAAAAAAAACTAAATTTCAAATCTATACCAAAATTCGCATTTGTTTTGTGTGTTTTTTTGTCCCTCGCCAAAAATCTAAAATTAATTAAATTTTTGTTGTTGGGAAAAAACTTTTATTTAATTCATTTTTCTTTTACAGGTTGGCTATTCAAAATCAAACTATCCAATGCATCTGAAGTGGATAAACTGATGACTGAAGACCAATATAATAAATTCCTCGAAGAAGCTGACCATTAGCATCATATCGCCACCACACATCATCAGTTACATAAGTGTTTTGAAGAAAAAGTTTGTCATTCGTTTTCTTTTTTTTTTTGCACTACATAATTTAAAGTTCAAAATAAAACAATCTACGCTCGATGAGTGTTAGTCTAATCTAATTTACTTGTTATTCTAATTACTTACGTATATAAATATACTTGTTGTTTTATTCTTTTTTCAATGTATTTAATAGTAGAATTATGCTTCTATAATAAATTGTATATTTGAAAGTAAACAATTCAATATTTTGTAAAACATATTTAGTAAGAGAGATAAGAAATGTTGGAGAATGAACCCATGTCATTGCACAAAAAACAACAATAGCATGTACGGAAGTGGAAAGTAATATAGATACAGTGATTAAATAAAATAGTGGAGGTCAAGGTAGCAGGGCTTAATTTCAATGAAATGTCTATAACAAAAATAAGATGAGAAGAGATTTTTCATTGTATATTTTGAATATTTGTTACTTAAGAGTATGACCTAATAATCCCATGAATAACCTAATCAGAACAAGGCATCTTTCTTATGGAAATGAAATCCAGCCTTTTCATTTATATCATTTATCAACGATTATGTTACTTTATTGCTAATCCATTTGTTAAAGGGACACAAAAAAATGCTTCCTTATCCAGTTTTAAACATACGTTAGTTATAAAAAGTTTTTTCTTCTCGGAACCATTTGTGCTGTGGGTTCGACATGACCCAATCTTATTTCGATAGTGTTACACACAGATGACAAAAATATGGGGATGGTATACAAATTCAAATCAATATTTTTTTATTAGCGGATATAGAAAAGAGACAGAATTAATTTTCTTCCTTAAAAAGCCCGCGTATGCACCCCTAAACGCAATGTCCGCTACCCATAAGAAATGCGTTGCTATATATTTGCCCTAAAGAAAAAATTTTCGTGACGTTATCGATTGTTTACATTTTTGCTGTTGATGCAACAGGAATTTTCGTAAATTATTCCGCAATCCATTCCTTTGGGACTTTCCATATCTATATTTGAACAAAAACTTGAGTAAATATATAACGTCTTATTAATATATTATTTTTGTAGCTATAATATTAGTGTTTTGCGTTTAAAAAATGCGACCCATACACACAAAAAAATTTCACTGACACATTTTTCAAATGTAAAAGTTTTAATTGAGTTTTTAAAAAAAGTATTCATTAGAAAATGTTAAATTGATTCAACTAGATTTTTTAATTGAAAACAAAATCAATTCCCAAAAATATATAGATTCAATTAAATTTATTTAATTTGGATGCAATTAACTTTTTAATTGACCATTCATTAATGTTTTTTAATTGATAACCTATCATTTCTGTGATTTGAAGACATTTCAATTAAAAATTAATTGGATCCATTAAGTTCAAATTTTCCTCTCTTAAGGTGAGTTCTATCCATCCATCTAACATGCAGAATGTGTATTGTCAGCTCGATGCTAAAATTAATCTATCAAGAATTGCTGAGAAAAATTTTAGCAAACAAACAATCTTATTTCTGCAAAATTTTATTTCTTTATAGGAAATTTTGCCAAGGATTTATTATCTATAGAAATTTTGCCAAAAATTTATATTTCTATAGGAAAACGTTTTGCTTCAATTTTTATTTTTAGGAGAAAATATTTGTCTTTTTTTAATTTCTATTTCTAAATAGGAAAAATTTGTTGAATATTTTAATAGAAAATTCTGTAAAAAATTTTATTGCTATAGGAAAATTTGTTAAAATTTTTATATTGCTAATAGATATTTCTTTTAAAATTTTATTTCTATAGGAATTTTTGTTAATATTTTATTTCTATAGGAAATTTGTTAAAATTTTTATTTCTATACATTTTTTCAAAAATTAATTTTCTCTTGTCATTAATTTTAAATGTATAGGAAAATTTAAATTAAAATTTTATTGGCTATAGAATATTTTGTTAAAATTTTATTTCTATAGGAAATTTTGTTAAATATTTTATTTCTATAGCGAAATTTTGTTAAATTTTATTTCTATATATTTTTTAAAAAAATTAATTTCTATAGAAAATTTTTTCAAAATTTTATTTTTATAGGATTTTTTTTCAAAATTTTTACAATTTTGTAAAAAACACTTTTTCTATAGAAAATTTTCTCCAAAAATTTTTTCGATAGAAAATTTTGTCAAAATTTTATTTCTGTAGGAAATTTTGTCAATATTTTAGTTCTATAGAAAATTTTGTTTATATTTTTATTTTTATAGAAAATTTCCTTTCAATAAAAGTATTCTGTTTTTCTAGTCAAATTTTATACCTATAGCGAAATTTTGTTAAAATTTTATTTCTATAGGACCAAATTTGTTAAAAAATGTTATTTTCTATAGGAAATTTTGTCATTAAATGTTATTTCTATAGGAAAAATCTTGTTAAATTTTTATTTTTTATAGAACATTTTTTTTCAAATTTTTATTTTCTATAGAAAATGTTGTTAAATTTTATAGAAATTTGTCAAAATTATTACTTGCCTATAGGAAAATTTGCTATAGAATTTTATTGACTATAGGATCCCAGCCAAAAAAAAAGCCGTTCGGCCAAAAAATGATAAGTGAGGATGTTCTTTTTGGATCCGGAAAGTGGTGCAAAAATTGACGCAAGAAGCCCCGATGAATTTAATATGGGCTTGATCATGCACTGAATTTTGTATCACTATTTATAGGGCTGTGATTCGAATTCAATGTTTTGGATGTTAAACTAAACAAATTACTATGATATTTTGTCAAATAAATTATTTTTTATAAATTTTTTTTTTTTTAATTTTTCAATGCGATTCTAACGCTGTCGGAAACATTTGACCTCTTAATATTTCAAAAATCACAATTTGGTCAGAATTGGAGTTACCATTCTTTATTCGACAAAATTTAAATTGATTTGTGAATTCTTACTCTGTTTTAAGAATATTTTGAACAAAAAAGTTAAAATTACCCATCTTAAAAGTATTGAAAAACTTTCCTGAGGTAGTTAAAATAAAGAACATCATTGGGAGTGCATCTTCTGGGAAGTGCTTTTTAAAGGTGTGCCTTTGCGAGAACTTCCAATTTTTGTCTGCTGGGAAGCGCGAAGCCCCCGGTCTTGTGGGGAGACTGTACAAGACTTTTATTTCTATAATTTTTTTCAAAAAACTAATTTAGATAAAAAATTTTATCAAAGATTTTATATTGTAGTAGGCATATTTTTTTTTTCAAAATTTAATTCTATAGAAAATTTGTAGGTAAATTTGCTTCTTGCGCGATAGAAAATGTCAACAATTTATTCTATAGGAATTTTTATGAAGAATTTTTCTGTATATTTACTGTCTGTTCAAAATTTTTTGCGCTAATCAAAATTGTACTATAGAAAACGTCGAATTTCGTTTTCCATTTGAAAATTTTTGGCATGATAATTCTATATCGTAGAAGAAATTTTGTCAAAACGTTTTATATCTGTAAGGAAGATTGTTGGAAAACATTTTATATCTTAGGAACATTTTGTCACTTATTAAGGTGATAATACCTAGTGCAGCTTTTCCAGCCAAAAAATCATAACGTACAAAATTGTACTGGGAGTCCACGCGTTGCCATTTGAGGCAAAAATAATCTACGCACAAATTGGCAGAGGAAATCTTACTAAACACACACCTCGTTGATTTTTCAAAACTATTCTATTATCTTATCGGAAGATTTTGTTAAAGATTTTATTTCTGTATGGATAAATTCTGTCAAAAGTTTTTAGTTCTAGGGTAGAAAATTGTGTTAAATTTTTATTTTATAGAAAATTTGTCAATTTCTGTCATAAACTTTATTGCTATAGGAAATTTTGTGTTAAATATTTTTATTTCTAATGTTAGTTTTTTTCTATAACAAATTAATTTTTCTATAGAAAAATTTTGTCAAATTTTTTTTCTCTATAAAACTTTTGTCAAAAAATTTTAAATCTATAGACAATTTTTAATGAAAATTTGTCAATGAATTTTTCATTTCATATTTACCACATATTTATTTGAAACATAATTTTACCCTGCGCACACACTGTGGAACAGGGTATTATAAGTTAGTGCATATGTTTGCAAACACCCAGAAGAGACGAGATAGGACACATGGTGTCTTTGGCAAAAATGCTCATGGTGGGGTCCTGAGTCCGATATAGCCATGTCCGTCTGTCCAGTGAACACATTTTTTGTAAATCAAAGGTCTATGGTCGCAGTTTTAGTCCAATCGACTTTAAAATTTGGCACAAAGTATGTGTTTTTGCTCAAAATAGAACCCTAATTGATTTTGGAGAAATCGGTTCAGGATTAGATTAGTCCATAATGCCGATATGGACCTAATGGTCCCAGACGACCAGAGTTTTACCCTAATTTGCTTAAAATTTTCACAAGAAGAACAATTGGTACATATAGGTCAAGTGTGCCAAATTGTATTGAAACGGTTCAGATTTAGATATAGCTCCCATTATATATCTTTTCGCCCGATATGGACTAATACCGGTCCCAGAAGCCAGAGTTTTACCCCATTGTGGTGTTAAAATTTTGCACTAGGAGTACAATTAGCATTAGTTGGTCATGCGTGCCAAATTTTGTTGAAATCGGTTCAGATTTAGATATAGGCTCCCATTATAGCTTTCGACCCCGATTTAACAATCATAATGACCACAGAGGCCAATTTTTTTGCTCCGATTTAGTTGAAATTTTGCACAGGGAGATAGGAACTTTAGCATGTAGCTATGCGTGCCCCAGAATTTTGGTTTGAATTCGGTTCAGATTTTCAGATATTTAAGCATCCAATATATAGCCTTCGGGGCGGATTTACACTCATTATTGACCACAGAGTGCCAATTTTTTGCTCCGATTTTAGTTGAATTTTGCACAGGGGAAAGTTAGGATTAGCATTGTAGCTATGGCGTTCGCCAATTTGCGTTGAATATCGCTTCTCTGATTTAGACTATATTCCTCCCATATATAGCTTTTGCCCGATTTTACACTTTCATATGCGACCACACAGAGGCCAATTTTTACTCCGATTTTGTTGAAATTTTGCACAGGGAGTAGAATTAGCCATTGTTGCGTATGCGTGCCAAATTTGGTTCAAATCGGTTCAGATTTAGATATAGCTCCTATATATGTTTTTTCTTGATTTCGACAAAATGGTCAAAATTACCAACATTTTCCTTGTAAAATCGCCACTGCTTAGTCAAACTTCTAATTTACATATATATCGAGCGATAAACCATAAAAATAACTTTTTTGGAAGTTTCCCTAAAATTGCTTCAGATTTAAACGTTTCCATAAAATTTTTTGACTAACAGTTGATGTTCCACCCTTAGTGCATTAGCCATTCTTAAATTTTTTGAGTCTATAGATTTTGTTAAAAGTCTATCAAATTCTGTCCAAATCGAGTGATATTTAAAAGTATGTGTTTGCGGACAAACCTTATATATTAGCCCCCAACAATTTTAACGGCGTGTGATTATGGCTATCGAAAAATTTAGATCCTACAAAGTGGTTGCAGGGTAATCAATATAGTCCGGCCCCGCCCGACTTTAGACGTTTTCCTTTACTTTGTTTTATATAAAATTGTTCAATTTATTTTTCATTTTCTGTACATTTTTTATACCCTGCGCCACACTGTGGAACAGTGGGTATTATAAGTTAGTGCATATGTTGCAACAACAGAAGGAGACGAGATAGACACTATGGTGTATTTGGCAAAAATTGCATCAGGGTGGGCTCTTGAGTCGATATAGCCATGTCCGTCTGTCCTCTGAACACATTTTTGTAATCAAAGTCGTAGGTTCGCCAGTTTTAGTCAATCGACTTGAAATTTTCGGCACAGTAGCTGTTTGCTCAAATAGAACCCTATTGATTTTGCGAAAAATCGCGTTCATTTAGATTAGCTCCGATATCACCATATGGACTTATACTGCCCCATGAAGGCCAGAGTTTCTAATTTCTTAAATTTTGCAACAGGCATTCAGTGATAATTCATTTGCAATATTTGAAATCTCAATTAGAAGCTTCTCATAAAAGTTGGATAACTATATCCATGCCATTTACCGAAAATTGAATTGCACAGATAAATTAGCATGTAGCTATTGCCAAATTTTAGTTGATAATCGCGTCAGATTTAGTCATATATGCTCCCATATATAAGCTTTCAGCACGATTTATGCACTTATCATGCACCAGACAGATTTTTGGCCCAATTTGGTTGATTGCACTAGACATATTGTAGTCAGTGTGATTTGTATTGAAGCTCAGTTTAGATATTAGCTCCCATATATATGTTTTTTTCTGATTTCGACAAAAAATGGTCAAAATACAACATTTCTTTTGTAAAATTGCCACTGCTTAGTCGAAATGTTTGTAAAAATGACTCTAATTTTCCTAAACTTCTAATACATATATATCGAGCGATAAATCATAAATAAACATTTGCGAAGTTTCCTTAACATGTACAAAAAATATATTTTAGTTTTTTCCACCAAAAAGCTAATTTAGAAGACTCTTTTTGCCGTCGAAAATGGTTGAGACATTATTATCGATTGTTTATATTTTCTGGCAATAAGAAATACAGGGCACAACCATGGCTGAATAAAGAGGTTGAATCACGATTACAAAAACAAAAAATTCAATATGTTGTTTACAATTTTAAGAAGTCAAAATCAGCTGATAAAAGAATCGTATGGCATTGGTAAAAGTGGCAATTATTTATTCTTTCAATTATCCTAAAAAAAAAATAATTCAAATCCAGAGAAAAATGAAGGTTCAAATTTAATTGCTTCACCTATGAGTGATTGTGAAGTGGATAATTCAGCCGAGGAATACCGATATGAGACAAATAAGACTATAATACCCACCAAAGTTAAGAATGGAAGTCAGTCAAATGGATCTTCGCCAGCTATTGACAAAAACAGTTCATGATGCAGTTTAAAAACTGATGTGCGTGGTATTTTGAGAACTTGGAATGTGTAATCAAGAGTACTAAAGTCATTTCGATATTCTCCAGCTATGTATAGCGATGAGTCCGTTGGTTTTCCATGCAGTTTATTAGGCAGTGGTCATTTGGGTAGGAGCCTAGCAACCACTCTTAAAATTTTGTCGAAATAAAAAAATTACAATCATATGGGCCCATTATTTAACCTTCTTGTTCAGCCATGGGCACAACTGTATTATTGCCACGAAAACGAAATTTCTACTAGAGGTTCTTACGCATCATACACAATATCACATACCAGGGAGAAATTTAGAGTTGGCAACATTGGCTAACTTGAAAGACAACTCTCCACTGGAGAGTCTGCAGTGTCAAATATAAAACAGAGGACAATAGAGAGAATGGGTAATTGTTATTTATTTATATATAATTTGACTTAATTATGAACGAAAGTAGGATACAACTTAGAAAAATGAAGCTTAAATGGTAGTTTGCAAGAGGCTCATAAATATTAATAATGTCAAATGTTAACAAACAGTTTTATAAACTTATAAGAAATTGCATATCTTGAATGCGATCGAAGAGAAATGAAATCTCGAATGTCACTTACAGTACGGGTAATTCAAATTGGGCCATTGTGATATTAAGTTATGAGAATGTGATACACTTATTGATGAGACTTTATGTATAGATACTTGTGAAGTGAAATTTATGCGTAACATCCAAATGAATTTGGTGGCATATTGTACGCAAATGTATTACATGTACGTGATATTCACAGAAATATACAGTAGGTAACGGATATACAGTATCGTACAAAACATTTGCAACTAACATAAACATTTCAATAATATGTCATAAGAAAAAATACATGTTCAAAAAAAAAAAAAACAAAAAATTGTTGAGGTGATTGTATTCCTTCTTACGACTATCCTTTTTCAGTGTTATTATCGTTATAGGTGGAAAATGAGAATAAGTCAATTCAGTTGGGACAAATATAAATCCCGATAAAAAATAAATCTATGGAAATAAAATTTTGACAAAATTTTGTACAGAAATAAAATTTTGCCGAAATTTGCTATAGATGTAAAATTGTGAAAAAAATTTTCTATAGAAATAAAATTTTGAGAAAATTTTCTATAGAAATAAAATTTTGAGAAAATTTTCTATAGAAATAAAATTTGAAAAAATTTCTTCTTAGAAATAAAAATTTGACAAAATTTTCTATAGAATAAAATTTTGACAAATTTCTATAGAAATAAATTTGAAAAATTTTTATAACAGAAATAAAATTTGACAAAATTTTCTGGCAGAAATAAAATTTTGACATAATTTCTAAACAAAAATTGACAAAATTTTCTATAAAAATAAAATGTTGACAAAATTTTCTTTAGAAATACTATTATAGGCAAATTTTTCTATAAAAATAAAATTTTTGGCAAATTTTTCTATATAAATAAAACTTTGACAAAATGATCTATAAAATAAAATTATGACAAATTTTCTATAAAAAATAAATTTTTGACAAATTTTCTATAAAGAATAAAATTTTGACAAAATTTTCTACAGAAATAAAATTTTGACAAAATTTTTCTTAAAAAAAATTTGACAAAATTTTCTATAAAAATAAAATTGTGACAATAGTTTCTTAGAAATAAATATTATAGAGCAAATTTTTCTATAAAAATAAAATTTTTGGCAAATTTTTTCTATATAAATAATCATTTTGTCAAAATGATCTATAGAAATAAAATTTTGACAAAATTTTCTATAAAAATAAATTTTTGACAAAATTTTCTATAAAATAAAATTTTGACAAAATTTTCTAGAGAAATAAAATTTTCACAAAATTTTCTAGAGAAATAAAATTTTGTCAAAATTTTCTGTACAAATAAAATGTTGACAGAATTTTGTACAGAAAAAATTTTTTTTTTTCAAAATATTCTGCAGAAATAAAATTTTGTCATAATTTTCTACAGAAATAAAATTTTGACAAATTTTTCTATAGAAATAAAATTTTGACAACATTTTATTTCTGTAGAAAATTTTGTCAAAATTTTATTTCCATAGATTTATTTTTTATCGGGATTTATATTTGTTTCAACTGAATTGACTTATTCTCATTTTCGACCTATAACGTATAACCACTGAAAAAGTATATAGTTGTAAGAAAAAAAATTGACCAAAATTAGTCTATAGAAATAAAATTTTGACAAAATTTTGCTATTGAAATAAAACTTTTACAAAATTTTCTATAGAATATACAATTTTGCCAAAAATTTTTCTAACGTAAAATGAAAATTTTGTAAACAATTGTCTACAGAAATCATGAATTTTTGAACAAAATTTTTCTTAGTAGAAATTTGACAAAATTTTGAATAGTTACAATAAATTTTCTATAGAAATAAAATTTTCTACAACATTTTTCGTTATAGAAATAAAATTTTGACAAAATTTTCTACAGAAAAAAATTTTTGTTTTTAAGATGTATTCTGTTCAGAAATAAAATTTTTGAAAAAATTTCTATTAGAAATAAAAATTCTTATTTTTCATAAAAATAAATTTTTTTTAGAGAAATAAAATTTTGACAAAATTTTCTATAGAAATAATATTTTGACAAAATTTTCTATAGAAATAAAATTTTGACAAAATTTTCTATAGAAATAAAATTTTTACAAAATTTTCTATAGAAATTAAAATTTTCTTGAAATAAATTTTACTAATAGAAACAAAAATCTTTCATAAACTTTTCTATAAAAATAGATTTTTTGGCAAAATTTTCTATATATAAATTAAAAATTTTGGCAAATTTTTTATAGAAATAAAATTTGACAAAACTTTCTATAGAAATAGAACTTTTGACAAAATTTTCTACAGAAAAAAGTTTTTTTTGGTTTTTTTCAGAAATGATTTCTGCCGCAGAATCTCTCTCTT
>PGFW01007503.1:0-11042 GCA_003123925.1 Haematobia irritans
CAATTGATAAATTAATGAGAAATGTTAATTATATTATAATCGGATGAGTACATTTATTCCATAATCCTATGAATTTTGTTGAATACTTATAAAAGGAATAGATATATAATATGCTATACTTTGTTATTTTTACAATGAGAAGATTTTTGAGTAATTGATTGCCATATAATCATCTTACCACAAAATTTATTTACAACACATTTTAAATGGCAATAAAACAACATATCGTGCGTGATTATTCTTTTTTAATAATCTTAATGTCAGGTATATATAGTTTCTTTAATTTCAAAAAAAATTTAGATTAATGCAAATATTTGCAAGCCCTTGTAGTTTAATAATTAAATCACCTAAAGTGGTTTGCAACCTGATTCTTTTCATGGGACAAATTCTAATATCTAGGGCATTGAGGAGAGTATTGCAGAATTTACAGAAAATGGATGGTTTACTTTCGATTGATTTTTAATATGATTTTAGGTACATAATATACTGTATTTTAATGAAGGTAATAGAGTGTTGCAATTCGTTGATTCAATAAAGTTTCATTAGTTGGGTTCTGAAATTTAATTTGCTTGGCGTGCCTAAAGTTTTTGGCCTTTATGTGTTTTAATCACCTTAGTGTGCGATATCGATATCTACCCTGCCTAAAAAGATTTTATTAGGCTATAAAATCTGGCCTTTTGTTAGGCCATTAAAAACCCATTACTTTGTCTGTGCCACAACAATTCATAAAATTTCGCTAAAAACTTGCAAGTTACATTTAGACTATGGTGGGGGTGGTGGGGGGGGGGGGGTTGTTTGTTTGTGTTGTGTGGTGTGTGGTGGGGTGGGGTTTGGGGGGGTGGGGGGGGGGGGGGGGTGAACCTCCTAAAAGTATGGCAAATGATTTAATAAGTGTTTTATGAGGTACGGCATAATCAGGTAATATATTTCAAATGTCCAATTACATAACGTTTTTTATAAGTTGATACTTTAAAGAAGTGAAATCTTTGACCTATCTTCAGTGTACACCATATTCATATAATTATAAGAATCTATCCATCTACGAAGTTAAACTGAGATTTGTATTTATAAATTCATACCAATACACAACATAATTGGCACATCTCTTTGTGGACTTAAAATACCTCCATATTTCCACATTCAGGTAAATCGCGTAAAAATACGGTGTGTAGCAGCCCAAGGAATCAAATTGGGAAATCTGTCTATATGGGGCTAAACCAAGACTATTCAGCACACTTATAATCCAAATTCAAAACAGGGTTTTATGGACCTAAAAAATATCTAGATTTTCTATTTATGGCAAATCCGATAAACATTTTCAGTGTGTAGAAGCCCAAGAAGTCAA
The DNA here is from genome assembly GCA_003123925.1 of Haematobia irritans. NCBI lineage: Eukaryota > Metazoa > Arthropoda > Insecta > Diptera > Muscidae > Haematobia > Haematobia irritans. The sequence goes on from PGFW01007503.1 coordinate 1,346, forward strand.
ATTGTGAGCCGATCTTTTAATTTTGTGCAAATTTTATCAAAATTTATTTCTATAGAAAATTTTAATAAGAAAGAGAGAGATGTCGTTAGTTCGGAGAAAAAGTTGTCTCTTGCAAAAATCAATGGACAGGGAATGTATCATTTGGAACCAATGGAGAGATAAATATATGTTTTTGTGAGAATATTCTTGGAAATGGGTAAGAGGAAATAATGAACAAAGAAATATTTGGTTGCATTTTTGAATATAAAACCTGCATACTCATTAAAATTTTCATTAATTAGTACGTTCGAAATTGATTTGAAATTTAGCTTAAGTTATTTCAACAATCATGTTCATACTCAGCGACAGATAAATCTAAGGAAGGTTTCGCAAAACAAACGATCTCTCGGAGTTTAATCTGTAAGTAAATCAGCGCATCGGTGAATGATCGAGAAGGCTCTCGTATTTGCGAAGTAGAGTTGATTGCGGGCATAAATCTGGTATTCTTGGTTGAGGAAATAAGAGCAACCGTTTAAGCTACTTTGCGCATAAAACCCCCATGGTTGCTGGGACGGTTAAAAATATGTCATTCTCTCTCTCTACTTTCATGGGCCAGAATAGGTGTCACTATTTCGCGTTGTTTACTGTTTCTTCTATCCGTTGCCGACGTTTGAGGAGAAGTCTTCCTCTCAGAATGCTGGTTGTCATTTTTGAGTTCTCAATAGCTTCGGCCTATAAAAAGGAGAGACCCTTGATCATTGAGCTAAACATAAAAATCGAGCAAGCACTGTTGATAAGGGAGAGTTCACCACTGGCTGGTATCATACAAGTGGTGTATAGTACTACGTTAACCTGAAAATTATAAGGTTGCCATATACCTAACCTATAATAACAGCCGATAGCAATCGCAGAGCCATGTATAGGGATTTTCTTGATATACTTCAATTGGTATACTTTGAATTGAAACGAGTTATAAAGGTAACCATCGGCTGGTGGTAAATGGAGTCCATCCCTCTCGAGAAGGAATTTCGACGATATATTTTTATTTGTATCTATCGCACACATCCGAAACGTAAATTACAAAACGTAGTATACGATCCGATTGTTGAGTAGACAAATCATTTTCTTGGTGAGCCAATTTTTCGCTGAGTCGCGAGAATGTCCTTGTGAAATCTCCTGAAATTTCGCGGAGTCATTGATTTTCGGGTGCATTAGTGATTTCTTGATCTGACGTAAGTAGGACGTAAAATAAAGTTTTTTCCACATCGTTGATAGTAACATTTTTAAGAGATTTTAGTGTGTAAGCTGAAGGAGTATGGATTTCCATTTCGCAAGGGTTTCTACGCGTGAGAGCCAGCCAAATATCAATCGCGTTGGAAAGGATATATAGATATTCACCCTTGCCTCTCCTGTGCATTCACAATAGGGACTCCAGTGACAAAATCGGACAATATAGTTCACCGAGTCATGGTTTGAGCTCGCGAAAAGATCGGTAGACCTACCTCTGTATTTTCAGGGAAATGCAGGACAAACATAAATAATAGATACTATTTTTACAATAATTTGAACTCAATTGTGTGTGTTCACTATCAAGAGTGTCAATTTTGGCACAACATTCAACAGCTTATGATTGGGCGATTTGACTCAATTCAAATAGACCATTAATATGCAAATATTCGAGTTGGATTTTTTATTCAATAAAAAAGTCGCATTAGTCCCAATAGCCCTAGAGGAACAATCTATGCACAATGTGAAGTATTGAGATATGTCAAGAGATGAAACATCAGAATGGAATGAATGGACGAAAACCGTTCAACGCAGATGCGGTATCACTATTTTTAGATTCGGAGAAAAATTTGCTTTGGTTGCCTAGTATTAACTCATTACATATGAACTTAGAAATGCCACAAAATTATGATTTGATTCAATATAAAAATAAAATAATTTGCATGTACAAAGCTTTTTTAATTTCTTAAAAAAATTACATTTCTCTATCTCTCTTCTTTGCAGTTATTCAAATATGTTTTATCACCCTATCGTTTGGCCTTTCCACTCGCCACGAACTTTTGGCTCTAATTTCAAATAATTCATTAAAGTTCGTACTGGATGCTGTGAAAATCGTTGATAATATATACGCGACTCAGTCGTCAAGAGGGTTCCGCAATATTGGCGTATGGCTTGGTATCATGACCTGTAGTTACAAAAATTGCCGTTGCCTCATGTGCCATGATCATTGCATTCTCCACCAATCTAATACCGAAAATAATTTATAGACATGAAGTACCCAGTGACGAAAGGACTGCAGAAACTAATCTCAATTTCACTTTAAGCCTATTTGAACAAAGATTATGTTGTTCATCGCCCTATTGGCGTGGAATCGAAATTAATACGCGAAAATGTGACTGCTGTGTAATTTCGGAACTTCAGGAATGCACCATGGGATGATAGGCCGTTATAGAATCGTCCCAATGTTTTAATCTTCTAAATATTAATGGCACGTTCTGGCATTTATTGTGATATTCCAGTGTATGGTATTGGCAAGATCATCCATCTCAAGTAAGAAAATTTAATTAATGTAAAAAAAGTTGTGTGGATTTACGATGTTTTTTTGTCAAGTTTGAATTTTTTACTTGTATGCTTAGAGATAATTATAAAAACTGTAAGGAGACAGTCTATTATTATTATTGGCCTGAAATTAAAATGTAAGTTTCGTTTACATCTTAAAATGCTGAGATTTGTCGTCGAGTCGTACTCAAAACATTTAAATTAGAGTTCTTTTGGACATATAAACACATATTGGCAAAATAGAATACTTATATCGGTCCTATTTTTGGAACACTACACACTTAAAAATTTCAATTGAAATACTGTTGAAATGAATATAATCTTAGGTTACACCACCTGGAGAGTCGACTCCGAAGCGGAGGTCGAGCTAATTAAGAAATGCTGGACGTCGGTGTCGGAGCCAGGAGTCGAGCAAAAGTTGACGTCGACTCCACAGCCCTGGTTTAGGAGTATAAAAAATTGAAAAATTCTACTTCTTTAATATTTTCGATTTCTACATCCATGTTTCGAACAATAAATAGCACACTCTTTCAAATAATATATGGTTTGGAAAATTTCATTAGATTTTTCTCTAACCTTAAGGTTAAAGAGTGGAAAGCCCGACTTTATTTTCACACTCAAGTCCATTGCGATTACACAAAACGGACAGAAACAAAGATACAAAAAGAAATGTTACGAAAATTAATTTAAAATGTCTCTACACAGAAAAGAATATTCACCAAAAATATTTTCAATTAAAAGTTAATTGAAGTTGAAATTTTTTCAATTTAATAAATATGTTGATACCATAAAACTTTTTAATCGACATAGATAACATAAGTTAATTAAGGTAAATGATGAAGAATTTGAATTTTTAATTAAAAAATTAAATTTATACAATTAACTTTCTTAATCAAAATCCGAAAGACCAGTCAATTAAAAACGGATGAACATTGTTTTAATTTTTAATTAAAAATTGTATTTCAAAAAATCAAACTGTTAATCCAAAATAATAAACTTTAAGCATTCAAAAAGTATTGAAAATAGTATACCTTTTTTAATTTGAAAATTAATTGAATTTTGCAATCAACATCAATTAAATTTTTAATTGAATCAATTAAAAAATTAATTGAAATTTGCTAATGAAATCAATTAATTTTGTAATCAAAAATTTTTTCTATGCTCAATTAAAACTGTGATTGATACTATCATTTTCGTGATTGAAGACATTTCAATTAATAATAAATGTGGATTCAATTGAATTCCGTGATTGAATTCAGAATTATTTTTTTTTTGTTGTTAATCGTGCAATGATTCAACTCAAAATTCCAAATATTTATTGCGAAAACTTTGGTATAACAAAGTTATGTTTTTTGATTTCCAACAAAATCGTCTGGAGAAATAAAGTCACTCTCTAGAAGAATATTTTTTGTGTTATACTTGATAACTTAGGAACAACTTCCAATTATTTTGCTGGGTTGTTAATTGAACCATATGTATAATTAAGATAATTTATATATGTCGCTACATTTGATAATTTAAACCTTTTAAGGCGATACTTCGGATTGTGTTTTATATTATAAACATATTTTTTTGTATTGTTTCAGAATGTCATTGGAGTTTTACAGACCATTATTGCCTGGGCCATACCTGATGTTTCTGGCAAATTGGTAAGAACGGATTAAACGCGAGAACTTTTTGCTACGCGAACACATTATCGAATATGAAAAACATCAAGCACAAAAGGAAGCTGCTAAAAAAATTGTGGACAAAGTTCATGGATTTGCTAACAACATTTTCAAGGGTGCAATTAATAACAATATCCTAAATAATGGATTGGGTACATTCTCTGATCCCATCGAAGAAGAAGATGATGATGTAGTGCAATTGCGTAAACGTAATGCAACACAGGATGATGCAACGCCTCTGTAGTTTTCACTGATCCTCCTTCACATAACATTAGAGAAAGGTAGTAGCGATTGCCAATGCCTCTAAGAAAAATAACGAAACTATTGTCTTTATTTCTTGACTCTATGAATTAGGATATTTACGATATTGTTTTTAGCTTGATTCTCCCATTATCTTTTTGTAAACTAACTGACGTTGAATTGTTTCTGTTGTCAAATTTATTGTAAACATAACCAAGAGTTGTAAAGGAAATGCATAATTCTAAATTTATATTTTTCTTTATATGGTATTAAATTATAACTATAATTTTTTTTACAAATACACACAGATGACATCTACAATTACTACTTATATTTCTACTATACTATTTCTAATTATAGTTGTATTTATTTTTTATTGATATTTTTGTAATGACAAAGAAAAAAAAAAACAAACAAACAACAAAACACAAAACCTTAAAAACCAAACTAGTGTTAAAGAAATAATAAAATGAAAACCACAAAATACTAAGTACTTAAAGTACGAGTACTAATGTTAGTTTATTTATATACAAAACTAAATAATGTTAAGTTTGAAAATTTTTAAATATAATCTATAATTGTAATACACTCAGCAGCTGATATTAAAAACAAAAAAGTAGTTTCACTTTTAAATTTAGAACCAACACAAGCCAATTGTTTTAAATTTAATTTGCCTTAAAATAGTGGAAATAGTTATAACAACAACCAACAAATAATGTACTACACTCAATTTGCCTTAATATATTTACACTAAAATTATAAAGCCAAACAGTCCAGTTTTGTATTAAGAAATTAATTTAGTTTTGTATTGAATTTTGTAAAAAAAAAAAAAAATAATAATAATGTTTGTAAGGAAGGAAAAAGTGCTCCGAAACAACAAAGTGATATACCTCCCTTTCTCGAAATATATAAAATTTTTTAGTAACTACACAATCAATCAAACGGATTCGATTTCTTGTTTTCTTAGGAATTTCAGATTTAGGTTAGGTGGCAGCCCCATGAATCAGCTGACTTAGACTATTCTGTCCATTGTGAACCACATTGCTGAACTTCTCTCTTATCACTGAGTGCTGCCCAGATTCCATGTTAAGCTCAATGACAAGGGACCCTCCTTTATAGCCATGTCCGAACGGCGTTCCACATTGCAGTGAAACCACTTAGAGAAGCTTTGAAACCATCAAGAAATGTCACCAGCATTACTGAGGTGTATAATCCACCGCTGAAAAACTTTTTAGGTGTTCGGTCGAAACAGGACTGGAACCCACGACCTTGCGTATGCCCATTGCACCACGGGGCTCCCAATTTCAGATTTGGTTTGGAAAACGGGATTTTTTCAAATCTCCCGAGATCCCAATCAAAAACAAACTCCCTTTAATTTTGTAAAGGATGATTTTTTAAACTAATAACTTTGGGTAACATAATAGGTTGGCTGATAAGTCCCCGGTCTAACAAAGAAAAACACATTTTTTTTTGTCAAAATTCGTTTTTATTATTCAACATAAGGTTCCCTTCAAGATACCATGATACCATTTTGGTAGTAATCCTTCGGTTTTGCCTCAAAATAGGCCTCAGCGATCAGCTCTTCATTGCAGCCAAATTCTTTCCCTGCGAGCATCCTTTTGAGGTCTGAGAACAAGAAAATGTCGCTGGGGCCAGATCTGGTGAATACGGTGGGTGGGGAAGCAATTCGAAGCCCAATTCATGAATTTTTGCCATCGTTCTCAATGACTTGTGGCACGGTGCGTTGTCTTGGTGGAGCAACACTTTTTTCTTCTTCATATGGGCCCGTTTTGCCGCGATTTCGACTTTCAAACGCTCCAATAACGCCATATAATAGTCACTGTTGATGGTTTTTTCCCTTCTCAAGATAATCGATAAAAATTATTCCATGCGCAACCCAAAAAACAGAGATCATTACTTTCCCAGCGGACTTTTGAGTCTTTCCACACTTCGGAGACAGTTCACCGGTCGCTGTCCACTCAGCCGGCTGTCGATTGGACTAGGATTGTAGTAATGGAGCCATGTTTCATCACCCATTTTGCACAGAGCTTCCGCATATCCAAATATTGATGAATGATATGACCAACACGTTCCTTTGATATCTTTAAGGCCTTTGATATCTCGATCAACTTCATTTTACGGTCATTCAAAATCATTTTGTGGATTTTTTTGATGTTTTCGTCGGTAACCATCTCTTTCGGGCGTTCACTGCGTTCACCGTCCTCCGTGCTCATTTCACCACGTTTGAATTTTGCATACCAAACAATTATTGTTGATTTCCCTGGGGCAGAGGCCGGAAACTCATTATCAAGCCAAGTTTTTGCTTCCATCGTATTTTTTTCCCTTCAGAAAACAGTTATTTTTATCAAAACACGAAATTCCTTTTTCCATTTTTTCACAATAACAAAAGTTGCTTCACAAAAGACGCTCTATCTCACAAACTAATTGACTTACAGACGTCAAATTTTGACACGAATCATTTGAAGGTTGGTACTATATAAAAATAATATGCATTTAATACTAGCGACGCCATCTATGTGTCGAGAACCGAGGTACTTATCAGCCAACCTGTTTAATATATTCCGGGCGTGTTGAAAATTCTGAGACGATCCAGCAATTCCGTCGCTCTTTTTGTTTGAAATCATGATAACTTCCGAACGAAACAAGCTATGGATTTGAAACTTGGCACAAGTAGTTGTTATTGATGTAGATCGGATGGTGCTGCAAATGTGGCCATATCAGACCTCTTTACGTATAGCCCCCTATAGACCGACCCCCAATTTGCTTGCGGATCTTAGTGCACAAATTTCATCCCATCGGTTAAAATTTTGTATGTGTTGTACGTATATGGCCTCCAACACTCATGCCAAAACTAGTCCAAATCGGACCATAATTATATATAACCTCCATATAAACCGATCCCCAGATTTGGCTTGCGGTACCTCTTGGAGGCGTACATTTCATTCAATCCATTTTAAATTTGGTTTGTGCTGTTAGTATATGCTCTCTAAGAACCATGCAAAAATTGGTCCATATCGGACCTTAATTATATATAGCTTCCATATAAACCAATACCCAGATTTGGCTTGCGTAACCTCTTGGAGGCGTACATTTCATCCGATCCGTTTTAAATTTGGTTTGTGCTGTTAGTCTATGCTCTCTAAGAACCATGCAAAAATGGGTCCATATTGGTCGATAATTATATATAGCCCCCATATAAAGTGATCCCCAGATTTGAAATTTGGGGGTATCTGAAGATACAAATTTCAATCGATCCTTTTGAAATTGTGGTACGTAATGTAAATATATGGCTTCTAACCTCAATGCCAAAATTGGTCAATATGGGTTCATAATTATACAGAGCCCTTATATAAACCGATCCCCAGATTTTACTTCATTTTAAAATTTTGGTAATAATCACGCAAACAATGCGCGAAATATTGTCCTTAGCGATAAAACTCATTTCAATGGGTACGTATATAAATAAGCAGAATTGTCGATTTTGGTGAAGAAGTGAAGACCATATAGAAGCATTGTAGAAGTCACACTTTGGTCATGTTTATGGATTGTTGGCATCATTGGACCGTACTTCTTCAAAGATGACGCGAATCATTACGTAACCATATAATTTTTTTTTTTTTACAAAAATGAAAAAATATGGTTTAAATCTTATGTACTCGTACCTACCTCTCTTGGCTTGGATATTTAAGAGTAGTGACATAAAATTGTTTTTATGGGTTGATATAAAGTGCTTTTTGGGTGGTTTCTGGAAGCTAAATACCGAACAAAGTATCGGTGGTTGTAAGGACCGCGTAATGACAACACGTGCATATATTAAGATCATGTGCCGAATTTTAACCGGATCGGAAGAAAATTGCGATCGCGGCAAGCATACGAAACCAAATCTCTGAGGATCGAGATATATACCAATATGATTTCAATTTTTTGGGCTTGATAGAAAACGAATACTGGCATTATTTGCCCAATCATTGATAAGAGATAAGTTGACAACTTGTGGTATCACAATGGACTAAATACTTTAAGAGAGCCATAAATAACGGGATGCCATTATGCCTAAGCACAAACATGTTACATGTTTACCGACAAAAAATGAAATTTTGCTCTAGGAGATGATCATAATCCTTCTCTGGGTGCATGTGCCGATATTTTACCGAATCGTATTAAAATTACCGTCCAAAGAGATCAATGAGTCAAATTGAAGATCGTTTTTATTGGTTAGCGAACGAACAATGACATACATTTTCATTGCCTGAAATTAAAAATAAAGGTATTTTAGATCCAAAAATGGGTGTAATGTTTGGAGAACATTTTCTGTAGAAAAAAATTTAAAAAATCTTCTATAGAAATAAAATTTTGACAAAATTTTATTTCTATAAAATAAATTTTGACAAATTTCTATAAATAAAATTTCTACAAACCAAAAAAATTCTGATTCAATCACGAAATTAATTGATTCAATTAATTTTTTAATTGAAATGTCTTCAATTAAAGAAATAATAGTATCAATTAAAAAATTAATTGATACTATTAATGTTTGTGATTGATTAAAAATTATAAAATTTGTTGAATCAATTAAATTTTTAATTGAATATTTTTTAAAACTCAATTAAAATTTTAATTGAAAAAATTTTCGTGAATTTTTTTTCTGTGTATGGAAATAAAATTTTGACAAATTTTCTATAGAAATAAAATGTTGACATTTTTTTATAGAAAAAAAAAATAATTTTAATTGAAAAAATTTTAGTGATTTTTTTTTGTGGAAAATAATTTTGACAAATTTTCTGTAGAAATAAAATGCTGACAATTTTTTTATAGAAAAAAAAAAATGTTGACTAAATTATTTATAGAAATAAAAATTTTGACAACATTTTTTATAGAAATGGAATTTTTGATAAAATTTTCTATAGAAATAAAATTTTGACAAAATTTTTTATAGAAATTAAATATTGCCAAGATATTCTATAGAAATAAAAGTTCACAAAATTTTCTATAGAAAAATTTTTTTTGACAAAATCTTCTATAGAAATAAAAAATTTTCTATAGAAGTAAAATTTTGACAAAATTTTCTATAGAAATAAAATTTTGAAAAAATTTTCTATAAAAATAAAATTTTGACAAATTTTTCTGTAGAAATAAAATTGTGGTAAAAGTTTCTATAGAAATGTTGACAAAATTTTTTATAGAAATAAAATAGAAATAAAATAAAAAAAATAAAAATAAAAATA
>PGFW01007520.1:0-10216 GCA_003123925.1 Haematobia irritans
TTTCGTGGGAGTGAAAATTATGAGAGGGAATGAGCACAATGTTCTTAAGGAAAGAGAAGCGATTTTTTGAGGGTGTGGACATAAAAACATACTTTATTAAAAGCTTAATTGATTTCATATCACAGCAAATTCATAGCAATTTTCAATTAATTTTTTAATTCATTCAATTAAAAACTTAATTGATGTTTGCGAAAGTGATCAGCTGCCGAAATTGGTTTTCTACAAAGACAAGCCATTCCAAATTGAGCAGTTTGTGAAGAACCAAAATGATGGGGTTCACCTGTAAAAAAGGCAGCTCTAAATTTTCTACTTCGATTGTCCACTAGAACTCAAGCACCGCCGATGGTAATGTAGTGGGCTGCCGTGACTCTCCGTTAGTATTCATGTGGTCAAAATAAATGCCGAATATTATCGGGGAACAAGACAATAGTGAAGTCCTGCACTCAGAGAAGGAATATGACCACCTCCTAGAGCAAAATAATATTTTTGGGCAATGAACATGTAACATGTTTGTCCATACCATGTTATTTCCTCGGACCTTTTGAATCGGTTCCGACCACAATTTTATGTTTGACGAGAAAATTACATTTTTGCGGCAACCATATTCCCCATTCAAAAATATCATTTTGCTCTAGCTGGCTAGAAGAATACAAGAAGCTCTAAATATTTCTTTGGGACAGATTATATGACATTGAAAATAAATGAAATATGGTTGAGTATAGTACCAATAATTTAATTTCCAGGGCCATGTCTTATAAGCGTGCTTCTGACAAGGGAAGCTAATATTAAAATAGAAGCAGTATAATTTCACAAAATAAAATTATTGAAATAGCCTTTTTTATAGAACTTACACAGTACGTATAATAGTTGCTCGGTTTCTTCTTTAACATAAACCTTGCACCAATTCTAGTATAAAGAAATTGTCCAGCTACCCCAAATAGGCATTCCTATAGGAAACAAAATATAACACTCGAATTTAGCTTGAATTCACTCCCTCGCCAAAATAACGCCAAACCTCTACGTTCTATGTTCTTACGTATGTGTGCCCATACAGGTTGGCAAAGTTCTTGGCTCATAACTCACGCGAATGTTTGCGTGTTCCCAAATCTATCCATATTTTGAATCGTTTGAAATGTATTGTACCCCTTTTGTAAAACATTTGTGGTGGTATTCATACAACATTAATGGATAACTTTTTGAAGGGGAAAAAAACTCCTGACATAATCCAGCCAAAACACAAATATTCTTTTTTGACAGCTCAATTTGTTGACATGCTTGAAGTATGAGTATCTAACATTTAACAAGGCAACATGCGCTGTCTTTACATGGCCTATTACCATTTTTCATACACAATAGGCCGAAGCGAATAATATGAAAATAAAACTGAAGTTTTAATTTTCTGTGAAAAAGCTGTAGTAGCTAGCACGCACAAATTGAATACAATTGATCATGGCTTCAGTCCCAGACATCCAAAACTACTAAAAGCTCACTAAGTGTCGGTTGAATATATCAGTATTGCAGGCGATATTTCTTGTTAAACTTCTCTATTGCAATAGAGAAGTTTAACAAGAAATATTTTGAGCGACACTACCATGGTAGTGTCGCTCAAAACTAGTATATGCCATGCAGATTTGATTGGGCTATATTGGGCAATAGAAACTCCATCTTACTCCATCCGATGCAATATATCTCGTTGAAACTTTTTCCAGTTTCATTCTGGGCCATGTGGTTTTTAGTCGTTCACTTTTACGAGTACCCTGAGGGTACTAACTCAGTGTTTCATGGCGTATACACACAAAAAAATTTTTTTCTGATTCAATCACCAAATTAATTCGATCCCAATTTAATTTTTTAATTGAAAAGTCTTCAATCACGAAATTGATAGTATCAATCACGTTTTTAATTGGGCCATAAAAAAAAAATGCTTGATTAAAAAATTAATTGATTATTTTCAGCAAATTCAATTAATTTTTTCAATTTGATCATTAAGAAAATTTACATTGATGTTGATTGCAAAAACATCAAGTTAATTTATTTAATTAAAAAAGGAAACTATTTTTTTAATTACTTTCTGAATTGACTTAGAGTTTTTTATTTGGATTTAACAACAATGATTTGTTTGAAATGATTTTAATTAAAATTTAAAAAACAAATCATCACTTTTTTTTAACCTGAATTTAGGTCATTCCGAATTTATTAAAAGAGTCTAATTGTATCAATTAATTTTTTTAATTACAAACTTTTAAAATTTTCAATCATTGACTTATTAACTTCAAGTTTCTAATCAATGATTAAAAAGTTAATGTCATCAATTGAATTTATTAATTGAAAAAATTTTTCAACTTCAATTAAACTTTTTAATTGGAATATTTTGGTGATATTTTTCTGTACTATCATTTCAAAAGGCTTACGGATCTTATGTTAGCTATGTGGCCAGCCGGATATTTTTAAGCTCACTTAGACTATTTAGTCCTTTGTAATACCAATGTGTGTGAACCCTGCTTCTTATCGACTTAATGGTTTTCAGGATTTCCACACAGAAAAAAAATATCACCAAAATGTTCCCAATTAAAAAGTTGAATTTGAAAGTTGAAAAACACCTTTTTTCAATCTAGAAATTTAATTGATACTATCTAACCTTTTAATCGAACTAGGAAAAATTAACGCTCAATGATGAGAATTATTTATAATTGTCAATTAAAAATTAATTGATACAATTAACTTTTTAATCGACACTCGAAGAGTAAGCACACTTTTTCTGATACTTTTTCTTAATCTTACATTAAAATAAATTGAAGAACTGATTTTTACATTTCAAAATAAAAATTCATTAAAAAAAATAGCGTTGTAGAAACTCATTGAAACGTATACTATAGCTACTTAAAAATAGTTTCGTTTTTAATTAAACAATTAATCTGAATTTTGCAATCAACGACAATTAAAACTTAATTGAATCAATTCAAAAAAATTAATTGAAATTTGTATTGAAATCAATTCAATTTATTTAATCAAGAAATTTTTTTTTATTACCCAATTGAAATATGTGCTGTGCAGTGAACTACCATTTTCATGACTTGAACAATTTCAATTAAAAAAATTAACTTGGATCAATTTAACTTTTGTTGATTGAATCTGAAAAAAATTTTTTTGTTGCGGCATGTTTAAGCTTAATGACAAGGGAACCTCTTTTTTCTCACAGCCGAGTCCCAACGGCGTTTCCTTGCTATTGCGTGAAAACTACTCAGAAAAGCTGGTGAGACACTTAGGTTAGGTAGGTTACAAGTCGGCAAGCCGATTTAAGATTTCAGGCTCACTTAGACTATTCCAAGTTCCCATTGTGATACCACCTACTTTACATATGGGCACTGAACCTTCTTGATTATTTTCTCTTGTTGAACCAACCAGATTGTTCCAAAAACATTAGCAGCACTGCTTAGTTAGCGTTTTCCAGAATCCGCCAGTTAATCTGAAGCTACATTATGCCCTCCTAAAAGTTGCCCTTGCGCTTTACACAAAATGCAGGCACGCTCACAAAGAGCGTGTTAATTGATTCTTTTTTCCTCCGCATCACTGACAGGCTCATTACAATTAGTGCATTATACTTCGCCGCCAATAGTTTTTGCAAAAATCCGCCTATCAGGCAGCGACCGTTATAGCCAGATATTCAGGCAGTGATATCTGACGTCTCGAGAACATTAGCATATCTAGTGTGCGGTTTAAGTTGACAATGGGGCCATATGCTTGCTGGTGTCGTTACAACTAGAGGTCTGCACTCGAATAAGCTTCTTCACTTACCATGTATGCAATTCGCTGTCGAAATATAGATTTCTACACTGTCTTTCTCTCAGAGGCAGAGTAGTGAAGGAAGGAGAACACTTGCTTGTCAACAAATACCAGCAAGTACTTATCCGGAAACAATATGTGTTCCCGAAAAAGAACCATAAAAATGTAAGACTGAGAAAAAGTACAACATGGATCTCTTCACTTCACGTGCCACCACAAGTTATTTTCTCAGTTATGTAGCGAAGCAAACTTTCCACTTATTATTAATCAATATTAATATGTGTGCTATATCACATATTTATATATTTATGCCACACACTTACCATTAACGTTTGGCCGTCTTCTTTATAACCAAACCAAAACATTATATTATGGCAAAGAGTAACTGTTATTTTTTTTTTGTTATTTCTGAAACTGCACGGCTCGTTACATTGAGATACTCTATGAAGTTTTGTCTCTCGCAAACATTACTCGACCCACGTATCACTCTGCAGTACACTTCAATAAGAGAGAAAGCAGGAATATGTGTTTGTTGGTCAGTGAAGACATCAGAGTAGCAACAAGAAGTCTACTCGGTGCCTTTGGTTTCATCAAAATGTGTACCAATAGTTTTTGCCGACCTCCGTCTCAAATAGACTGTACTCATGTAAAGGGTGATTGTTAAGAGCTTGATAACTTTTTTTTTTTAACAAAAACGCCGATAAAAATTTGGCAAAATCTCATCGCCGTTCTTTATTTGAAACGTCTAGCATTCGCGTCCATGACATTTACTTTTTTGAAGATAGATTTCCATTTAAAATGCTTGCACCTGCCGCCGCTGCGCGTCTTAAGGTGGTCCTATTCCCGCGACAAGCTCCCAATTTTCGCGGCAACTTTTTCGAGCTTCCGGCCGCGGAATGAGCCCGGAATTTCTATCGGCACAACTGCGCTTTGCCTCTTCCCACACCAGCTGGCTAATAGTTGCTGGCTTGATTCTCTGTAGACTTTAGGACTTGCGGTAGCCCCACAAAAAAAAATAGTCTAAAGAGCGTTCAATCGCATGAACTTCGGTGGCCAACTTACCGCGTTCCATTTTCTTGAGATGAATTGTTCTCCGAAGTTTTCCCTCAAAATGGGCCATAGAATCGCCGTGCTGTTGTGGCATGTAGCGCCATCTTGTTGAAACCACATGTCAACCGCAAGTTCAGTTCTTCCATTTTTCGGCAACAAAAGTTTCGTTAGCACTCGAAACGATAGCAATCCGCCATTCACCCGTAGACGTTGCCACACGTCCAACAGCATCTTTTGAAAAAATACGGTCAATAGTTCACCAGCGTACAAACCACCACAAACAGTGCATATTTTCGGGCATGCGATGGGCAGTTCTGGAACGCGCTTCTGGGTTGCTCTTCACTCAAATGCGGCAATTTTGCTTTTTACGTAGCTTATTTATGGTAGACCATTACAATCGGACGCTTACAACGCGCGAAACAATTTCGAACCGACACCACTGATTTTTTGGTACATAAAATATCAAATTGATCTTGCAAGCCGTTTGCTCGGTTAGTACAGCCTATTCATGATTGGAAATGTCCAAAGCAATACTGGCCTCTTCTCTCTTCTGACACCACTGTCTCTTAAAATCCCACCGTGATCTGTGCAGAATACTAATGAATCGAAAATACCTACCTCAAAAGAATCACCTTTTTAGCAAGTACACGTGTACTCTGCATTTTACAAATGGATGTGTGCAGACCTCTCAGTTACAACCCCTTTGCAATTCTCCAATCCAATAACATTTGCCATTCATAACAGCCTTCTCACGCCAGCATGACCTCTGCAGGTAGCTAGGCGCATTACCAACAAATCTAGCTTCCCCTGGAATTAGAAGGTAGTCCCTAGCCTTGCAACTCATCTCCGCTTCGCAGTTCCCCCGGTATGTTCCTATGGCCAGGGGGACACCCATATTAGGTATATTGTACTGCTCATCCATCTCATTTGATAGATTTGCGGCAGTCGGATGGCCGTTTCGAGTTGAGCGAACACAGATCCAAGGATTTTATTGCAGGTTGACCTGTCTGAGTATAGTATAATGCCCCACATTTTTTGAACATTCACTTCTCAGCCACCCTCTCGTTATTTGGCTAATATTTCAGCCTTGAAAAACCACTACAGTGATTAGTAATTCTTTTCGCCTTTTCGAAGTTCCAGATCATTAGAATACTTACTTCCGAAACCCACTTGTCATCCAATTTTCTGAGCCATCACGTAGTAGAAACTCTATATTCTTTTACTTCCCCGGGGTCTCGTCGTGCACCCACGCCATCACATGTTGGGATTAGAGCTTTCAAACTTTTTTCGAAATTTGGCTGCCAAAGTGTAATTCCACTACGTTACGGCATATCTGGCATTAATTTTTTGACGACAGAAAACTGCGACCGTAACCTTTTTCCGACCACAGCCGATAGTTCTGCCGCAACCGACAGCCGTTATTGTTGCAGGCTCTGTTTTTGCCAAATGTCTAAAGGCAAAGATGCAGCATGAATTAAGGGAATTTTTCCGTTCTTGCTGAATGCGCCTGATAATACACGAAACAGCCACTACGCTGAACGTTTTCATCTAAACAAGCTCGGTATTCCTGAACAAGTGCAGGGCGCACCAGACTACAACACCATATAGCATATATTAGGTCTAACCCACTGCCCGTGTATAGCCATGCACAAGTTTTTGGGTTTACTTTTTTCCTATGCCTTTTTTGCACGAGTTTGCAAAGCTACAGTTGCCTTTCTCGCCCCTATTCTTCAATATTAACGCTTAAAGTTCAGGATTCCTGTTCAAAATAAAACGCCAAGGTATTTTTGCACAATCACCAAAGCGGAATTTCAATACCTCCTAAGGAATAGCCTAACCGTGGGTTATTGCGATCTTTGCAGTACCATGACAATTCTGTTCAATAGATCTGCCCTTCGAGTATGCATGCTGTCGTTTCGCAGAACAATTGAATCGATTTGCTAGTTCTAAGATAAACATCTATTTCCATCCTCTCCAGAGTCTTACAGTAGGAATGAGGAAAGCTGAATTGGTCGGAAATCCTTTTTCGCGCCTCGGAGTGAGATGCTTTTCCGCTTATAGGCTATGAAATGACTTTGTTTCCCTCCACTTTCTTGGGATATCATGATAAGTTGATACGATTCCTTTTATATACTCCACCGACAACCAGGGGATAATTTTGTCAGGTTACAAGCTTGTAACTCCGACGCGAGTAATTTCCATCAGCGTCCGCGGGATTTGAATGGTCAAAAGAGCTATTTAGCGCCCATCTTATTCTAGTTTCCGATTACAATTCTCCTCCGACAGGATAAACGACCGCCTGAGCAACTGTGGACACCAGCACAGTACATGGTTCACCGTCTGATTTCCCAGGAAAATTGGCATGTGTCCAATAGTACCTCCCGAGCGTCTCCTCACTGCGACTTGTCCAATTTCCCTCCGATGTTTTAATGAAACCTTGGAGCGGATGTTGGGTGGATGCTTAGACACCTTCCGTTAGTCTGGAAAGCCTCTGACGTATTCTTCAATACTGCCTGCAGTAACATTCATTCCAAGAGTTATGCTGAGCCTCTCTCACGTTCTCGCTTGTATCCTCTCAGGATTCTTCTTCTGTAAGGTCCCAGTCCTCAGGGGCTCTGGTTGGACTTTGCCTTGTTAAAGAGCTTCCTGCAGGATTTCCTCATTTACTTATTCCGTAGACGCACCATGGTGGTCGATGTTTCCCCCTTGGCTTTCCTCTAGGGCATGGCAGCTTTCAGTTGAGATGTGAAGCGCTTAGTAATTCCGCTCCACTGCGTATTCGGACTATCTTGCCACATTTTTCTTATATTTGTTCTCTGTTATTTCCCGGTATCATTCATAATTGAACGATTCCCTATAACGCTATTTCCAAGTCAGCTTTTCCTAACAGATTTGGCGGAAATATGATCTTGGTGATATAGAACATCAAATTTGAAACTGATGTAGCGATGATCTGAGAAGCTGGTGTTCACTTAAAGCCTGCCTCAATCATCATTTTCATTCAGTTCTTGCGAGGCCAAATGTGATGTCCAAACCTCTTGCCTGTTTTTAGATGACAACAGGCTTGGGGATACTCCCTTGTTTGCCAAACTACCAGATTAGTACGCAAAAATAAACTCTATTTTAGTTGACTCTCCCCTGCATTTAGTTATCACTACCTTCCCATATACTATGATGTCGCATCGCATCCCGCATCCCATAATGAGTTCGTCTTTGTTCGTTCAGTGACTCCACTCAAACTAAGGTCTTAAACGGCATATGAGCGCATTCTCCCTGTCATGTCCCATTGTAGATCGACAGATACCCAATTTTAGCATCTTGGCTATTTCTAAACTGGCAAACGACAGGTGTTGTCATTTGCCACATTGAAGGGAAGCAGAACACAAGCTTTGAGCTCCGTTTTAGCAATTATACAGGCTCTAATTTACAATCTATTACCAAGTATTAGCTGCAAAGTTTGATCACTGGCAGTACTTAATTCACTAATCTGTTGTTTCTACTCAAACATATGGCTTCTTGAATAGAACTATAATCTATTCCCCATTTCATCAGGAGAACTTTTAAGGGCAGCACGGTGCAGCCTTACAATGATGAAGATTTATCTGGAGGATCCGTAGAACCATTCGAGCATTCTTCAAACAACCGTCACATCCGCCGCCTTCAATCGAGTCTCAAGAATGTTCTCTTCAGAAGATCTCGTGACTCTCTCAAATAGATATACGGTTCAACTTTGCTGAGATTCTGACGGCAATACGAAACCTCCTCTCGCATACGCGGTGTCTATCGCATGTCTTCCACTTCGGTATCTTCCTCGCTTCGCAAGATGGATCGCCTTACTCTGATTCAGACAGAGGTTGAGTCCATTTCTGAATCCTTTTAGCTGAATCAGTTTTTTATACACCTTCTTTGGACTATAATGAAAAGCCATAACATACAGCGGCCCTGGGACTTTTCTATCGATGTGGCACAAGACTTTTTTTGAGTGTTCAATATAAAAACACTGCACTGCCGTTCTTGGCCCATCCACTTCATCCAAACGGCCAACTTTCCAAATCAGGTGTTTGGAAGATCTCTTGGATTGCAATACTGTTTCAGTCTATTCTAAAATAGATTCAGGTCAGGGAGGGTTATGCAGGTATCCACGTATGCTGCCTCTTTGGTCTAGCCCGGTCATGTCTTTCTTCTCGAACTAACACTCTAGAGCAGCTCCTTCCCAAACTTTCACAATTTAGTATCAGAGCAGCTTTAAAACCATTCTACTAGACCTCTCGTCCTCAAATTGCGACATAGCTTAAATCGTCCCTTGATACCAACCACGCCTCTTTGGTGTCGCAGGATCTGCGCCGGGGAAACTTTCTTCCAGCACCTGGTGAGTACGACGACAGACAGAGAAATCTCAATTTCCGCCGCATTTTTTGCTTGGAACGCATACCGACCAAGTGCTCCTTTTATTATGATAAACCATCACAAGGCTGTCTTTAGGAAACTGATGGCAAACGATCTTTTGATCCCTTTTGGAGGTGGCAGCTCTTCCGGCCGGATCGTTCCCTTTTTCCAGTCTCAACACCCAGACAAAAAAGTGTCTTCGAAATTAAAGGAAAAAATGTTCATCCAATTTAAGTTTAGCCATTTTTTATTTCCCATCTCAGTTAATCTTTGTGTCAAATAATAAAATTTATTCTTGTTTCCAGATAAAAAAATCCTAAAACTGAAAGCAGTTAGGAATGTTCATTAACATAGAATAAGGCCATTGTAATTCTTCACTAATACTGTTTTCCTTCGCTGGGGTAGTAAGAATTTACTAGCTGACAAGAAAATTTTTATTCACTGATAACAAGCATTTTCGTAAAAATAAAAAAAAAGCGAACTAAAAAAAGTTTCTTCAAATTTAGTAAAGTTTCTTATAAAACTGATAAATTTATTTATTTCTCTCTTACTTTCATTTATATTCCTACTATGAAGTATCTCAATCCTTTCAAACTTAAGGAAACACACTATACTTAGGAACATATAGGAAAATTTCATACATTTCGTTTTATCTACCTCTGTACAATCGATACCTGTCATCGATATGGTTTGCGCGCTGGTCGTTTGGCTTGTTTTACGTTCGAATTCGCGTCTTGTTATGGTATCACGGAGAGATATGTTAAAAAATTAAATATAATTATAATAAAAAACAAAATAAAAAATATATAAAATATTGTTATTTTAAACATTAGTGAAGAAAAATTTTTCGTTTTTTTGACAAATTGGATTTTATAAAAAAAGAAAACACAAGCACACATAACAACCCCTTCATTCGACTTTACTTCATTTCTGGATTATCATGGTAATATTCAGTGTACGCTAATCTTTTTCTCAAAAAATTGTTTAATTCTCTCTT
>PGFW01007523.1:19238-29543 GCA_003123925.1 Haematobia irritans
ATGTGCCACTTTTAATGGCGAGTGACACTTTTTGTGTCACTTTTTCGAAATTCACAACGGTAACACTGTCACCCATTTAAAACGATCTTTCGATTCCATTTTTTGAAGAAGCCGAAGAATTTTCGATCCGATCTGATCCGAAAATTTAAATCTTGACATAGACAACGCAATTGTCGTCCAATAAAAATAAAATAAAAAAAATTCTATGCCATCAAGAAATAAAATGGGGAGATCGGTTAATACTACATAAAAAAATATATATAAAATTCATTGAAACAAATTTATTTATAAAATTTATTTAATTTTTATAAATTTAATATCTGTTAATTTTATGAATAATTTTTTTTAATAATTTTTATATATTAAAAAAAAGTAAATAAATTTTATATATTTTTATATAGTATTGATCGCTAATTGCTTGATATATCTTGATGTCATAGACGTCCCATCTTGAGGTCACTTTTTTAATATTGAATTAAGAGTTTTTTTTATTATATTTGTTTTGATTTTCGTTTTTTATTTCCAAAGATTATTTAATATAGATTTAATATAAAAATGGTTATGACATTTCTTAAAATATTGTTTTTATCTTTTTTCTATTTTTTTTTTTATTTCTTATACTTAAATGAGGTTGAGGTTGCTTCTACTCCGAAAAAAAACCGATAACAGCAGCTAGTCATAATTTCATCATGGATATACTACATCATCAAACGAATTTCGATAACAGTCAAAGTATATATTTTTTTGTGTGTGTTTTAATTCATATCGCTTCGGAAAACATAGAGAAACAATTTATTTCAAAGAACAAAGCTGAGAACAATAAGAGAAAAAAAAATAAAATAAAACACAAAAAGACTTTACACTTAGTAAAGTGGTGAGTTTAATAATAGGGCTGTTTAATATTTAAAAAAAAAAATAAAAATTGTTTTTAAACAAACAAACAAAAACTTTTTCGAGTCATTTAACAAATTTTAAATTCAAAATAGACAAAAAAGGTAAAACTGATATTTTTTCAATTTTTTTTTCATTTAAAATTTGTTTATAATTTAGTAAAACAATTCCCCTTGCAATTTGCTTATGGGATGATTACAAAAGATAATAATGAGAACGGAAATGTTAGTTTAGTTTCTGGCCTTTTAGTAAGCTTTTGGAATGGGATTTTTAAATTTAAATACAATTGAATTTTATTTTTGTTTTTCCGTTTTTAGAAACATCACTCAATTGGCAATTGAGACTATGTGATTCCTATTTTCGATTTTAATTTCTCAGTTTAATCAGCAAATTACAAATATGAGTGAGAATGAAAAATGTCCCAAAGTGAAGTGAAAACCCCTTCGACCCCCTCTTCACCACATCCTCAGTCGAGTTAATGCCATCTAGTCGGATGTTTACAATAAAAGTCAAGCCACCAAGCTTACTGCCTAAACCATATCAAAGAGACCCGATTTCGAATGGCTCATGGCTTTAATTACACTCGAAAAAATCC
Source organism: Haematobia irritans (assembly GCA_003123925.1). Lineage (NCBI taxonomy): Eukaryota > Metazoa > Arthropoda > Insecta > Diptera > Muscidae > Haematobia > Haematobia irritans. The sequence goes on from PGFW01007523.1 coordinate 20,725, forward strand.
AAAACCAGGCTAATTCATAGGAAAATGGAATGGCCAATTCCCCAGCCGAGTCTGCCAAGGCCTTAAGGAAAGTATCGCGATTAATTGAAGTCAATGTCGCCATTAACGAGTGAGACCCATAAACAAGTGTGCCAACCGTATCAAAGCCATTGCCAATGAGGTGCGCTACTACTTGATCGATGTTGATGGGTAAGGGTGATCCGCGCGTCAACCTCAGCCATGTGGTAACTGTATCAAACCCAATTAATAATAATTCCATGGGTGAGAGGTTAGTAAAACGGACAAGTTCCTACGAGGGGGCAAGTGAAAAGTATCAACAGTAAAACCCAGTATCCACGAAAAGGGCTTCCTCAGGAATCCCATAGATCCAGTTCGAGTACCATAACACCATTACCAATGGCAGCAGTGATGTCACCGATCATCAAGTTATCCCCCAGCAACAATAATAACAATATTCCGCCACCACCTTCGGCCCACTATGGCCCCACAGTACAGAAAAAATCGCTTTGGCTAATAACTAATACCCCGGCAACCCCCCCTCCTCCCCACTACAATGTTGGAGGGAATCCATCGTGTAAGCTGGTGGTGGCCCTGCATCTTAGCGGCGCCGCGCCGGTCAGTCAAAGTAGGTTCGGTCTCATCTTGAATATGACCGCGTGCTGAAAGTGCGGGTGCCTAAGCTTAGCGTCCAAGAAGAAATATGATCCTAAAACATGAAAGTGTTGACGTCTGAAAAAGAATACGAATATTGGGTTCAGAAACTTAAGAAAACATGAAGATGATAAAAATAGGGGGGGGGGGAGGGTGGGGGGGGATACCGTCACGCATCAATCATCTAACCCACTTCCAAGAATCATAAATTGTTTCAATTTGTTTATATTTTTTTCTTTAAAAAAATCGCTTCTCGAAGAAGATTCCAACAATTTAGACTTTAAGTTAAAAATCCAAAAAACCCAACAACAAACACATTTATATATACATATTGATGTTATGTATCACATTTTAATTATTATCTTTAATGTGATATATTATTACTTTTTCAAAAATATAATTCCTTTAATTTTCGATTGCGAAAATCTTTTATTTTTTCTTTCCAAAAAAAATTAGCCTTCAAAAATTCAAAACATTTTTGTTTCATTAATTAAAAAAATCAATAACTACAAAAAAAATTATTAGTAATTATGCAACGCTATGTGTCAATTATTTAAAGTCAATGTTATTAAGCGGCCAACTTACTTTTTTAAAGTTATATAGAAAATAAATCCAAATAAAAAACAAAAAACTTTAAAAAAATTATTCTTATTTTTATCAATAGAAAAAACAAGAAAAAATCAAGGTTAAAATAATGTGGCCCAAACAAAAAGAGGACTGGGCGGCCGATAAAGATACCCAATAGGGAATAAGGCAAAAATGGAAGGGTCTGCCCATTATGGGGGTGATGGAAACAATAAAAACAAACTAAAGAACTACTGAAGGAATGAGGGACTCATGATTGGGCATTTAGAGTTGAGAGTACATTTGTGATGAACAAAAGCAGAGAAAGAAATTTTGAAAAACTACCTATGTACCTAAGCTGGGCTGCTTATAATATCTATAAAGCCCAATATATCGGGAAAACAATGACGCGGGCCCTGAACCAGCTTATAAACAATCTTGCGTATGGCAATTAACTTCATCCGCCTAAATTTTTTATATTCCATTTGCAAGAGAGCAAAAAGTGCCGATTTTTAATGCCATCCTTTTTTAAAATTTGTATGCTAGTCTTTTAAAAATTGTCAGAAGGTAAAAATCTGCGATCTTTTTAATCTACTTTTTTCTAAATAAACAAAAAATTCACAATTTTGATAGCGAATGACAAGGGAGGAATGCCGAACTTTGTTTGTCATTTTTTTATGGAGAATGGCAAATATTTTCGTAACTTTTTACAAATTCTCAACGATGTATAGAACAGAATTTCATTCGCTTTGAAAATTAAATTCTCTCGCGAGGAGAACAACATCGCCCAGAGAGATGTGCAAGGTTTATGCCAACTTCTTTAAAAGTTAGTGTGCCTTCTTTTAAACATTTCCAAAAAGTTTAAAATATGAGACCTTTTAAACCATTTTTTTTTTTTTAAATAAAAAAATTCTACAATTTTGATAGCAAATTATGACTTTTTTTGCCATTTTATATGGACAATTACCCGATTTTCGCAACATTTTTCAAATTCTCTCAGAAACAATGAACTTTCGTTTCCACTGGAAATGAAAATTCCATTTACGAGATAAATATCATAGGACAGAGTGCGACTTTTTATGCCACCTTTTTAAAATTAGAGTGCCACTCTTTAAACATTTCCACAAAGGTAAAAATTGTGCGATCTTTTTTAGCCACTTTTTTAAATTAAAAAATGTTCCACAATTTTGAACACGAATGCCAAGAAGGAATGTGCTAACGATGTCTAGAAACCAGAATTTTTCATTTGCCTTCTAAAATTAAATTTCACTATAAATATGTCAAAAATATAATGTCAAAAAATATTATTTTTATATAATTTTTTCATAATAGTTATTTCTATAGGGAAATTTTTGCCAAAAATTTTATTTCTATAGAAATTTTTTGCAAAATTTTATTCTCTATAGAAATTTTTGTCAAAATATTATTTCTATAGAATATTTTTGTCAAATTTTATTTCTATAATGAAAATTTTTTTGGTTAAAATTTTTATTTCTATTAGAACATTTGTGAAAATTTTATTTTTATAGAAAATTTTGTAAAAATTTTATTTCTATAGAAAATGTTGTGAAAATTTTATTTTTATAGAAAAGTTTGTCAAAATTTTATTTTTATAGAAAATTTTGTCAAAATTTTATTTTTCAAATCGATGATTTGACAGTGGCATAGGAAAAGAGATATGTTTGTTTCGAATTTATTTCGGCATAAGCCGGCTATCCAATGTTAAAACCTTTTTTCGGAAAGGTTTGCAAGTGTGCGTTTTTGTTGGTTTAATAAACTGCCTGAATTTATTCTGATAAATTGCGGTTTGATAGTTTTGCTGCAAGTAGAGATTGCTGATGAGGAATGTGGTAATTCCGAACGTGCGTCCATCCAAAACCAATCTTGCAGTCCTATAGGGCTTTTGCTCAAATAAATTTGACAAACATTCTTTTCTCTGTTTGGTTAAGCTACACTGGTAGTTTAGTCAATGTATGGTTTTAAGCTGCAATAAAAGACAACTACAAAATTTTATTTCTATAAAAAATTTTGTCAAAATATTATTTCTATAGAAAATTTAGTCAAATTTTTTTTATAGCAAATTTTGTCAAAATTTTATTTCTATACAAAAATTTTGTCAAAATATTATGTCTATAGCAAATTTTGTCAAAATTTTATTTCTATAGCAAATTTTGTTAAAATTTTATTTCTATAGAAAATTTTGTCAAAATTTTATTTCTATAGAAAATATTGTCCAAAAATTTTATTTCTATAGAAAATTTTGTTATATTTTATTTCTTATAGAAAATTTTGTAAATATTATTTCTATAAGAAATTTTGTCAAAATTTTTATTTCTATAGAAAATTTTGTCAAAATTTATTTCTATAGAAAAATTAGATACTATTTTATTTCTATGGGAAATTTGTCAAAATTTTATTTTTATACAAAATATGGTCAAAATTTTTTATTTCTATAGAAAATTTTGGTCAACATTTTATTTTCTATAAGAAAATTTGTCAAAAGTTTTCTTTTTTATAGGCCAAATTTTTGTCAAAATTTTATTTCTAAAGAAAATTTGTCAAAAATATTATTTCTTATAGAAAATTTGTCAAAATTTTATTTCTATATAAAATTTGTGAAAAGTTTATTGCTTATAGAACTTTTGTCAACATTTTATTTCTATAGAAACTTTTGTCAAAATTTTATTTCTATAGAAAATTTTGTGAAAATTGTATTTCTATAGAAAAAAAGTTGTTAAAATTTTATTTCTATACAAATTTTGTTGGAATTCTATTCTTATAGAACATTTTATAAACATTTTATTTATTTAAAAATTTTACTTCTTACAAAAGATTGTCAACATTTAATTACTATAGAAAATTTTTTCTTAATTTTATTTCTATAGAAAATTTTATCAAAATTTTATTTCTATAGAAAATTTTGTCAATATTTAATTCTATAGAAAATTTTATCAAAATTTTATTTCCATAGAAAATTTTGTCAACATTTTATTTCAATAAAAAATGTTGTCAATATTTTATTTCAATAAAAAGATTTTATCAACATTTTATTTCTATTGAACATTTAATCAAAATTTTATTTCTATAGACAATTTTGTTGGAATTCTATTTCTATATGAAATTTTATCAACATTTTCCTTCTATAAAAAAAATGTTATCAACATTTTATTTCTATAAAAAATGTTATCAAAATTTTATTTCTGTACAAAATTTGTCAACATTTAATTTCTATAAAATTGTTTCTTAATTTTATTTCTATAGAAAAATTTTGCAAAATGTATTCTATAGAAAATTTGTCAACATTTTTCTATTCAAAATTTTGTTAAATTATTTCTATATAAAATTTTTATGAAAAGTTTAATTCTATTGAAATTTGTCAAATTTGATTTCTATAGAAAATTTTGTTGGAATTCTATTCCTATACAAAATTTTATTTCTATACAAAATGTTGTCAACATTTTATTTCAAAATTTTATTTCTTATTAGAAAATTTTGTCAACATTTTATTTTTATAGAAAATTGTTGCAAAATTGTATTTCTATAGAAAATTTTTGCAAATTTTATATTTCTATTAAAAAAAATTGGTCAATATTTTATTTCTATAAAAAATTTTATCAAAATTTTATTTCTGTAGAAAATTTTGTGAACATTTTTTTGTAGAAAAATTTGTCAAAATTTTATTTCTATAGAAAAACTTGTCAAAATTTTATTTCTATACAAAAATTTAGTTCTACTTTTTATTTTTAAATTTATTAACCCTTTCACTACCGAAATAAACCTAAAGTTAAAAACTTTAATTTTTCATCTGTTTTACTAGTACTAACAGCATGTAAAAGAAAAATTGTCATTTTGAGAACCTACCTCAATTGCATCAAAAGCTATATGAGCTTGTTCTGAAAACTTGATTCTTGAATTGTAACCAAATGGCCTTACGAAGAGAAGCGCTAATTAGCCTATAATATCTTTCAAAGTGTGAGAAAAAATACAAAAAAGATCCCGAAAAAGTATCAGTTATAGTTTTTGTATAAGTGTCCATTTACTAGAGACATACAGTAGCAAAATTGTCTCAAATTTTCATATTTTTCGTTTATTGTTAAAGAAGTTTATAAAAATGTATTTTAGTGCTCACCAATATGGAAAATATTTATAGCTTATTTAGATCACTTTAAAATAACATCGAGAAATAAATCGAAACTAAGTGGGAAAATAGAATTTGGTGTCCTTCGAATGTCTTTCTAAGTGGACATCGGTAGTGAAAGGGTTAAAATGTGCCACTTTTAATGGCGAGTGACACTTTTTGTGTCACTTTTTCGAAATTCACAACGGTAACACTGTCACCCATTTAAAACGATCTTTCGATTCCATTTTTTGAAGAAGCCGAAGAATTTTCGATCTCGATCTGATCCGAAAATTTAAATCTTGACATAGACAACGCAATTGTCGTCCATAAAAATAAAATAAAAAAAAATTCTATGCCATCAAGAAATAAAATGGGGAGATCGGTTACATACTACATAAAAAAATATATATAAAATTCATTGAAACAAATTTATTTATAAAAATTTATTTAATTTTATAAATTTAATATCTGTTAATTTTATGAATATTTTTTAATAATTTTTATATATTTAAAAAAAAGTAAATAATATTTATATATTTTTATATATATTTGATCGCTAATTGCTTGATATATCTTGATGTCATAGACGTCCCATCTTGAGGTCACTTTTTTAATATTGAATTAAGAGTTTTTTTTATTATATTTGTTTGATTTTCTGTTTTTTATTTCCAAAGATTATTTAATATAGATTTAATATAAAAATGGTTATGACATTTCTTAAAATATTGTTTTTATCTTTTTTCTATTTTTTTTTTTATTTTTTATATAAATGAGGTTGAGGTTGCTCTACTCCGAAAAAAAACGATAACAGCAGCTAGTCATAATTTCATCATTGGATATTACATATCAACGATTTCATAATTCTAAATATATATTTTTTTGTGTGTGTTTTAATTCATATCGCTTCGGAAAACATAGAGAAACAATTTATTTCAAAGAACAAAGCTGAGAACAATAAGAGAAAAAAAAATAAAATAAAACACAAAAAGACTTTACACTTAGTAAAGTGGTGAGTTAATAATAGGGCTGTTTAATATTAAAAAAAAAAAATAAAAATTGTTTTTAAAAAACAAAACAAAACTTTTTCGAGTCATTTAACAAATTTTAAATTCAAAATAGACAAAAAAGGTAAAACTGATATTTTTTCAAAATTTATTTTTTCATTTAAAATTTGTTTATAATTTAGTAAAACAATTCCCCTTGCAATTTGCTTATGATTACAAAATGATTAATGAGAACGGAAATGTTAGTTAGTTTCTAGCCTTTTAGAAGCTTTTGAAATGGGATTTTAAAATTTAAATACAATTGATTTTTTATTTTTTTTTTGTTTTTCGTTTTAGCAAACAATCACCATTGGCAATTGATGTTACTAATTTGTGATTTCCTATTTTCGATTTTAATTTCAGTTTATCAGCAAATTACAAATTGAGTGAGTGAGTGAAAAATGTCCCAAAGTGAAGTGAAAACCCCTTCGACCCCCTCTTCACCAACATCCTCATCGAGTATGCCATCTAGTCCGGATGTTATCAATAAAGCAGCCACCAAGCTATGCCACATTATCAAGAGACCCGATTTCGATGGCTATGGCTTTAATTTACACTCGGAAAAATCCAAACCAGGCCAATTCATAGGCAAAGTGGATGCCAATTCCCCAGCCGAGGCGGCAGGCCTTAAGGAAGGTGATCGGATTATTGAAGTCAATGGTACGGCCATTAACAGTGAGACCCATAAACAAGTGGTGCAACGTATCAAAGCCATTGCCAATGAGGTGCGGCTACTGCTGATCGATGTTGATGGTAAGGGTGATGCCGCGGCCACCTCAGCCATGGGTAATGGTCATCAAACCAATAATAATAATAATTCCATGGTGGAGGTTAGTAAAACGGAACAAGTTCTACCGGGGGCAAGTGAAAATATCAACAGTATAACCATGGTATCCACGAAAAGGGCTTCCCAGGAATCCCATAGATCCAGTTCGAGTACCATAACAGCCAATACCAATGGCAGCAGTGATGTCACCGATCATCAAGTTAGTCCCCAGCAACATAATAACAATATTCCGCCACCACCTTCGGCCACTATGGCCACAGTACAGAAAATGCCTTTGGCTAATAATAATAATACCCGGCAACCCCCACCTCCTCCCCCACTACCAATGGTGGAGGATCCAATGGCGATGTAGCTGGTGGTGCTGCATCTACGGCGCCGGCGCCGTCAGTCAAAGTAGGTGGTCTTCATTTGAATATGACCGCTGCTGAAATGCGTGCTAAGCTTATGTCCAAGAAGAAATATGATCCTAAAAATGAAAGTGTTGACTTGAAAAAGAAATACGAAATTGTTCAGAAACTTTAAGAAAACATGAAGATGATAAAAATGATGATAGCCGCCTCCATCGCCATCAAGATCATCTAACCATTTCCCAGAAGTCATTCTTTTGTTTTGGAATTGTTTTTTTTTTCTTAAGAAAAATCGCTTTTGAAGAAGATTCCAACATTTAGCTTTAAGTTTAAAAACAAAAACCAACAACAACAACAACAAACACATTTATATATACATATTGATTTATGTATAACATTTTAATTATTATCTTTATTATTATTATTATTACTTTTTTAAAATATTCCTTTATTTTGATTTGCGAAATCCTTTTTATTTTTTTTCTTCCAAAAAAAAAAATTAAGCTTCAAAATTCAAAACCATTTTGTTTATTAATTTAAAAAAATCAATAACTACAAAAAAATTATTGATAATTATGCAACCTATGTGTCAATTATTTAAGTCAATTTTATTAAGCCACTTACTTTATTAAAGTTATATAAAAATAAATCCAAATAAAAAACAAAAAAACTTTAAAAAAAAATTATTTTATTTTTTATCAAAGAAAAACAAAAAAAAAAATCAGGTAAAATAATGTGGCCCACAAAAGATGGGACTGGGCGATAAAGATACCCATAGGGGAACAGGGCGAAAATTGGAAGGGCCTCCCACAATATTATGGGGGTGATGGAAACAATAAAACAAACTAAAAGAACTACTGAAGGAATGAGCGGACTCATGATTGCGGCATTTAGAGTGAGAGTTACATTTGTGATGAACAAAGCAGAGAAAGAAATTTTGAAAAACTACCTATGTACAAGCCGCTGCTTATACATATCTATAAAGCCCAATATATCCGGGAAAAACAATGACGCGGGCCTGAACCAGCTTATAAACAATCTTGCGTTGGCCAATTAATTTCCCGCGATAAAAAAAATGAAGCTTTGTAGAAAGCGTTACTATTCGATCAAAACATTGGTTGAGACCCGGTGAACCGGTTTATGTTTTTACACCAGTTCATAGGCCTATCATAAGGGGAGAAACCCTATGAAGCGCGACCTGCGTCCAGCTTGGCAGCCTTGCTGGAAAAATCTCTTTGAATGAATTTAATCTTTCAGGTCGGATTGAAGACGAGGCAGGATTAAACCCGGTGAGTTGATACCCGGTG
>PGFW01007528.1:604-16334 GCA_003123925.1 Haematobia irritans
TGGAACGATATAGTGCAGCTCTTAAATAATCACATGGAGAGTTTCTTGTTTTCAATATATATAGTTCCTTCTAAGATATGCGACATGCGAGAGATTTTTTATTCGTACTCATGAAAAGGATAGCATAATATTAAAATTGCTGTTGAAATAACCATGCGTATTGAGGTATTGTCGTCCACCGTGTGTTGCTTATTCGTTTAGGTTGTATCAATCAATGAATACGGTCTGAGAAATTTCTCTACTACCCTGAAAAAGCACACAAACGAATTAACAACAGAATTAGAGAAGGAAAAAAGAACTACAATCAAACCCATTTATAAAAATGGGGGTAGTCGTCTGTGTTATATGTTTCTAGTACTCCCATTTCATAACTCTCCCATTGAAAGTGGAAAAAGCTGGATATGATATGTTAATCCATGTGTACGACGGTGTGTTTTGGCCGGAAGAATATTTTCTTCTCGAAATTTATCCGCAAGTATATTAATCTTTTAATTGCGTTTTTCTACGTCGGAAATATTTCTTGCAATTTCCATTAATTCAAATATTATTTATATTCTCCTCACTATTGCTGGGTATTTGTGTGTGTCTGTGTATTTTTTGTCTTACCAAAATTGTAATCAGCATCATTAACTGTAATGAAAACTCCACCTATAGTTTATTTTTACGTTATGTTATCGCTTTTTGTCACAAAACCGTAATCGAATGTTTTACTTGTTTTTTATTTAGATGCTAATACTTTTCAACATTAAAAAGTGAGGCACCCCCCTGGTCGTTGTATCGGTTTGTTTTTTTTGAGTATTTTCTAAACAGTTCCCACTTTTTCTTTGGAAAATAATTATATTGAATATGTTCAAATGTTATATATAGATATATTTTTGAAACAACAGAAATTATATTGTTTTCGAATTTATCGCCTACATTTTTTTCCTTTTATAATTTAAATTAAAAAAAAATAATTATTTTCTTACATATTGGAGGTTTTAGAAATTTCAATTGTGAATATTAACTGCTGTCTTGTGCTTTTAAGTACTCTCTTCCGCGCCGTCATTGTAGACTGCTTCTAATAAAAACTGTAAAACTGAATAATTCGTTACGATATGTGTAAAGTTTTTACCCCTCAATACGTTGAGGTGACTTCGACTGAACGTAAACTGTTATACCCGAGTTGTACGGTTTGGATATCGATTGAAATGATACTGGCTGACGACGTTGACGAACGGCGTTGCTGACACAACGACAGCGGACACCACAATTCCTCTGGTGTTCTAAAGAAAACATAACAACACGACGGGAAAATCTATATTTTTTAGTAGAGCTAAACCAAATCAACATCTCCAACAATATCCATACTGCGTTTTCGAATAATTTGAATGATTCTAAAAATAATTTAATATAGCGAACAAACATTTAAAAACTAAAAATCTCAAATTCACCAAAAGTCGACATAGGCTTGTTTCATGGAAATGAAAGAATTAACGATGTTGTCCAATTGCCGCCATTGCTCCACCATTTTGCCAATTGTTTTATAATTCTACCATGTGTTCGCAATGATTTTTTTATTTAACTGTATATTGCTAACCAACCTCCCTTGTGGAGTTTGGTTTTTGTTAGGCTTTTAATCAAAACAAAAACTGAAAAAAAATGAGGAATATTCAGGTTTCTTTGTATTCATTTATTTTCTCAATGATATTCTACGCTCTTTGTGAGTAATGAATTCATTCGCTCTCAATGCCATATAGCCAGAGTTTCCAACATACATAGTATATTGGAGGAGATATAAAAAGAAAACTAAACTGAAAATAACACATATATTTGAAAAGAGCTTAAAAAAAATAAATTAATTTTATTATTAGCGTAATACATAGCTTAAAAAAGTCTCAAATTTTGGAATCTTATGCGGGTCACATTTAGAAAAAGTGAAACACATTAGGATAAGAAAATGTAGGTTAATTTAAAAATTTTTATTTAAGAAATTTGATACGCGATATGACAAAAATATGTATATATTTTTTCGACATATTTAGAAAGGGCACTTACACAAACAACAAACTTTATTATATCACATAATTATTTTTCACTTAAATGAACAATTTCCTAATTTGAAGGAAATAAATTGTATTAGAAATAGCACATATTGTCTCTTGGCGACTTTGAAATTGCAAAAAAATTTAGGAAATTCTCAAACTTATTTTGGTTGAAATACGAATTTACCAACCTTTATTTTTTATTCTTTATTTTAATTTCACTTTTTAGCTTTATTTAACTAACGTGCACAAATGTATTAAAGTAAGGACACCAATATCATAAAATAATACATATCAATAATAATTTCCCATGAACTGGAGCATTTACTTCTTGCTTGGAATATAATATCCACACTGAAAAAATATTAATCGTGAGGGCCACAAGATTTCATAGAAGAACGGCATTTCTCTGATAGAAGTTTTTTCTTGCCCGAAAGACGATGAACTTTTTTCTTTACCAGTCGTTTATTTATCTTAAATTAAGGTAGCATTTCAAAATTAAAAAATACGGCTATAATTAAAAATGGAAGAAAATTTTGATTGGCTACAGCGTCAAATTTGTCTTTAATAGCTGTGAAAAAATTCTCTAAAAATTAAAGAAATTGTCTTTAAATTTGTTGTCTTTTCATCTTTGACAAACAAAGCAAAAAAGCGTTTAAAAAAAGTCGAGAGCATTATATTCAACACTTTATTTCTTAAAGACCGATGTTTCTTGAGTCATAGATAATTTCTACTTAAGTGGCAGTCGGAATTTGAAAAATTCTATATTGCGCAACACGTCTCTAAAGGACTTAAATTGCACGATGAACACTGAAAAAAAACAGGAACCCACCAGGAAAAAACTTTTGTTTAATTTTAGAAATTTTGAAAAATTGTCGGTGAACGCCCGAAAGGAGGATGGTTACCGACGAAAAAAAATAAAAAAAATCCACAAAAATGATTTTTGGAATGACCCGTTAAAATGAAGTTGATTGATCGAGATTAGCCAAACGGCCTTAAAGATACACCCAGAGCAAGGAAAATGATCACCTCAAACATGTTTTTTAAGAGCAAAATGTTTATTTTTTGGGTGTGACCATGTAACATGGTTTTCGCAACCATGTTATTTTCATCGGAAACTCATGTATCTGATTTCGGCAAGCAGGTTGATCGAGATCAGCAGAAGGCCTTAAAGATACACCAGAGACAGGAATATGATCACCTCAACATGTTTTTTAGAAGCAGAATGTATTTTTGGGTAGGTGACCAATGGTAACATGGTTTTTCGCGCAAACCATGTATTTCCTCGAAAATCACGTATCTGATTCGGCAAGCCGAGGTTATATTTTGACGAGAAAATAACATTTTTAGTGACAAACATTTACATGGTCACCATACAAAAATAACATTTTGCTCTTGAAACATGTTTTGAGGAGAATCATATTCCTTCTCTGCGTGTATCAAGGAAACGTTTTTGGTTCATATCATTCAGCCCCCCCCCCTCCCCCCCCCCCCCCTTTCAATGATTTGGATATGCGAAGCTCTGTGCAAAATGGTTGCGCGCGAGCTCACATTTGACCAAACAACAACGTAGTGTGATGATTCTGAGCGGTGTTTGCGGCCTTTAACTCGTAATACACCGAGTTTTTCCGTCGATATGTGACAATGGATGAAACATGGCTCCATCACTACACTCGTGTAGTCCAAATCGACAGTCGGCTGAGGGACAGCGACACGGCTCCGGAAGCGCTGGAAAAGACTCAAAAGTCGCAGCTGGCAAATAATGGACTTCTGTTTTTTGGATGCGACATGGAATAATTTATCGATTATCTTGAGAGGAAAAACCAAACATGACATATTATATGGCGTTATTGGAGCAGTTAGAAAAGTCGAATAATCGCTGCAAAACGCGAAAAAAGTGTTCGTTCACAAGACAACGCACCGTAGCCACAAATGTCATTGAGAACGATGGCAAAAACTTCCATGAATTGGGCTTTCGGCATGCTTCCCTCCCCCCCACCGTATTCTCCAGATCTGGCCCCAGCGGACTTTTCTTGTTCTCTTGACCTCAAAAGGATGCTGCGCAGGGGAAAAAATTTGTTCTGCAATGAAGAGGTGATCCGAAAAACTGAGGCCTAGTTTGAGGCAAACGAAGGAGTACTACAAAATGGTATCAAAAAATTGGAAGCTGTCGTTATAATCGTTGTAGTCGCTTCTTGAAAAGGAAAAACTATGTTGGAATATAAAAACGAATTTTTGACAAAAAAAATGTGTTTTCTTTGTTAAGACCGCGGAACTTATCAGCCAACCTGTTACATACATACGCTGGACATTCACGCCGATATCACAAAAATAAAGTAAATATTTTAGACAAATTCAAGAAAAATTTATTAGACATAATTAATTTTTTTCCAATTTTAAAGATAACTTCTTGTAAGTTTGAAGGAAATATTGGAGTTCAAAATTGCAAGAAGTTCTTTTAGTACATTATGACAGTTTCCATGATCGACGCATTTGGTACGTTAAAATTTACAAATTTAAAGAAAATAATGAACTATGGTTGCTGAGAAATACGAATTAGTAAATGTTTTATGGCTAATTGTGTATAATTTTTGCCTGTTTTTTAGCTCATTTAAACTATGCGTACACAAAAAATTACTGGAGTAAGGAAAAATTTCTCCAAACATAATAATTCCATTGAACTCAAAATAAAGTTAACTTGGCTTTAGTGAAATAGGTAGTCACTTTTTTTTGAGTGAAGAAACGACGATTAAATTAAAATTGCTGCCTAGGATCAAGTACGTAAAACTTAAATTTTAAAAAGATTTTCTGTCTTAAAAAGTATCCTTACTTTCAATTCTCTGCTTCTTTGGCTCGGAATCAAAACTAAAATCAGTAGGCTTAAAGACAAAATCTTTGAACCGGGCATGTCGTTTTTTCAGTGCATTTATTCCATCTTAGTTGTGAATTTATTATATTACTACCCAGACATAGCGATGGTTTCCGACTTTTCAATATTTCGATCGCGCCTACAGTCGTTCGAAAACTGAACTAATTTAAATCTTTTAAAAATTTAATCCTTCCCTTTGAGATTTAATCATGTTGTTGTTAAAAATACCAGTAATATTACTGTTCATTTTTTGAATTTTGTATTCTAAGCAAAACGGTCATTCGTTTTTTAAGGACAAGGAGTTTTGTTGTTTGTAGTTTGAATCCGTATATGGCTTCTGCCGGCTTTGGATTCGCCAGAGAAATAAAAATAACATTAAAAAATAAAATAAATAAAAATAAAATCTTTGTTTGCCTCTTCTCAATCCCTTCTTCACACTTTGATATTATAAAGAAAAAATTTGACCTCAATTCAATATAATTTCTTTTACTGTAAAGAAAAAACAAAAACTTCGTATCAGCGAAATGGGTTCTTCGATTCTAAGCAAAACGTCCAAGGATAAGAAAATCTTTCTGTGCTCATGACTAATTTTTCTGGTGTGCTTTGGAGAGAATTGACATTTAAAAAGCGATTTTTTTTCTCATAATTTTTCTACGCCTCCGACATTTGTTCGCCTCATTTTCAGGGACAAGCTACCAAGATTTCTTTACCGCCTGCAAAGACAACATCATTATTATTCTTTATTTGATTATATTTTCGCTTGGCAACCGCTACTCAAGTATTCTATATTCTGTCGTTGTTCTCTTTACAATATCATCCCGCTCTGTCTCTCTCTCTCCTGTGCGTTCTCGCACACTCACACTCCACGTAATTGCATTATTCATGTTATGTATTGATATTGTTTTCTGTGGTTTATACCATTGCGTTGTTGAATTTTCATTATATTAGTAATTTTTTTAATTGTTGTTTTTCTGATAATAACCCCGGCGCGTATACTTTATGATATTAAACTCAATCAATCTATATCACTCATACCCACCAACACATATGTCAATACACGCATGCCCGCTTAGATGTAGATGGAGGATATTTTTTTTGTTCTCTGTTATTGGTTTTAATGAAATTTATTTATGCAATCAACGTTCGGTCCAAGTTCTCTTCTCCCCGTTGCTGCACATATTTTTGCATGGTGGCTATTGACATGGTTGTTGTACCCGAAAAAATTTCAAATTGGTTTGTTTTTCTGTTCGTTGTTGTTTTTTTTTTTTTTTTTTTTTTTTTTGGGAAACGTAGAATTTTTTGTTACAAGGCCTCAATTTTTTTGTTAACAAAGACCACACATAAGTGGTTTGCTTTTTAGCAGTTGATATTTTTTTTGCAATGCCAAGGCTTTAGCGATATTTCTATTATTTTGATAGAATTTAAAATGAAATTCGTAGACTCCGTGTATCGTAGAGCGGTGAAGTACGGACCGTGCCTCTATCAAGAAATGTTTGATTGTTCATGCGATTTATGGATTATGGGAGTACAATATGTGGGTTCAGTCCTGAGACGAAGTACACGCAAAAAAAAAATAATCTTTCCTCCCAAACGAAATTTAGAACAAAGTTCGTTTCTCATTTGCCTTTCGCTGTAACGAAGTGTATTTGGAAGAAAAGTATTATACTTTTTGTGATAAACGTTTATTCTTTTCCAGGATGTAAAAACAATTTAATAAGAACAAACTCAACAAAAAAAAACATTGTTTTCTTGCTAATTTCATTTTCCCTCACATCTTTCTCACATCCACGAGGTTTTTTTGTTCTTAACACCTTTTCCTGTAATACCAACAATGTAGAAGAATTATACGATTTTATAAATTTTTAAATTTTTTTACCTTTCGCCTGGAGGGAGAATCGAACGCGCGAGCCAATGCAATTTGGTAAGCCAACCCACACTAAACCACTGAACCGTATGTATCTGTTATGGTCATCAATAGATTAAATGTCCATATAAATTATATTTATATAGCATAGCTTTGCGCGCTCACGGAACTGAAGAACAAAAGTTTATTTAACAGAACCAAACATTTTAGTTGGCACCGTGAGCAGTGGTTGCTAACGTCCGACTTGGCATGCAAAGGGTCGTGGGTTCGATCCTGCTTCGACCAAAGTTTTTTTGTTTTTTTTTATATTTTTCATAAAGGGTTGATTTCTTTTGAGGTTAGGATTTTCGATGCATTAGTATTTGACCAGATCACGTGGGATTTCAAAGACATGGTGTCAAAGAGAAAGCATGCTCAGTATGCTTTGACATGTCATCGATGAATCAGACTACTAACGAGCCCACAACGTCGAATTTTCAGTGAATGGGCCCTAGAAAAGTTGGCAGAAAATCCAGCTTTTTGATCGACAAATTTTGATTTTCGCGAATGAGGCTCATTTTCTGGTCAAGGCTACGTTAAAATAGAGCAAAATGCCGCATTTGGAAGCTGAAGAAAACCAGAGCGTTCAAGAACTGGCCCATGCATCCCGAAAAATGCAACTGTTTGGGTGGTTTTGTACTGGGTGGAATCATTGGACCGTCTATTTTTAAGTATGCTGTTGACGCCAACGTTACGGGATGGCGATCGCTATCGTTCGATGCTACAAACTTTTTGCTTGCCAAAAATTCGAAGAACTTGAACTTCGGTTGACCGATGTGGTTTCAACAAGATGGCGCTACATGCACACAGCTTTTCGCGATTCTATGGCCATTTGAGGAAAACTTCGGAGAACAATTCATCTCAAGAAATGGGACCGGTAAGTTGGGCCACCAAGTATCATGCGATTTGACGCCTTTAGACTATTTTTCTGTGGGGCTACGTCAAGTCTAAAGTCTAACAAGAAATAAGCCAGCAACTATTCCAGCTTTGGAAGACAACATTTCCGAAGAAATTCGGGCATATTCCGGCCGAATTGCCCAAAATTGGACTTTTGCGAATGCGACCACCATAAGACGCAGCCCTTGCGCGTCAACATTAAACTGGAAATTTCTTCAAAAAGTAAATGTTCATGGACCAATTCTACGTTGTCAAATAAAGAACCTGAGATTTTGCAAATTTTATTTTTTGCGTTTTTTTTAAAAAAAAAGTATATCAAGCTCTTAACAAATTCACCCTTTATATTTCCAATATGTTCGGAAGATCCGAAACAAATGTTCACATTATATTGTAGTATATTAAATTTTAGAACTGTAAAATGTGGTCTTATTAAAGAGCCTAAAGTTCAGAAAGAAACAGTGTTTGATATAAACAGGAAATGGACTGTGTTGTTGTTTCGAACAAATAACTTTTTCTTTATGAAAAAATAATAATTTTGTAAACAAACGAATTTTTTTGGTGATAAAGTTAACAATTTCGAAGCAAATTCAAAACAACTTTAACAAAAGAAAAACGTTTTCGTTACACGATTTTTCCAAACGTTTTTTTTTCTTGGCGTGATATAACAATTTGTTTAAAGTAGTGTTACACCCAGTATAAGGTGACTGATAACGAACTGTTACACTAAAAAAGTGTACCCTATATGGCACTAAAGCCATATTTATTCATTTTTAAGTTCAAATGAAATTTTTATGTTTTGAGAAAATTCAAAGGACACCCTTTTTCCTTCCATGGAAATGTATTGATTTAAAGGAAAAACTATTGTGAAAAAAGAATTTGCAAGCTGTCGCAGAATATTCTTACACTTGAAAAAAACATATTGTCGTGAGGCCAAAGTTTCATGTCCTGCTAAAACGAACTGCCAAATTTTGCTTAGCGGTAGAAGACGCATTTTCTCTTATATAAAGTTTTTCTTCTGTCCAAAAGTCGATTAAACTTTTAAATGAAATCTGTTGTCCTTATAATTAAGGTGATTTTGACTAAAAGATGATATCATAAACATGAAAGAAAAAATTTTTTGCGGCTAAGGTCGACTTGACTTTAATTAATTCAGAAAATTCTTTAAAATCAATGAAATTGTCCTTCAAAATTTGTTAGATCTTTTTGCAT
Organism: Haematobia irritans; assembly: GCA_003123925.1. NCBI lineage: Eukaryota > Metazoa > Arthropoda > Insecta > Diptera > Muscidae > Haematobia > Haematobia irritans. The sequence goes on from PGFW01007528.1 coordinate 9,507, forward strand.
CTTGACTTTAAAAAGCAAAAACTCAGTTCAAAAAATAGGACATGTTTTCAACACTTTATTTTAAAAGGACGTTTTTTTACTTGAAACACGCATAATTGCTACTGCCAAGTCCTGTGTCTGAATTTCGCGAAAATAAAATTGTCGTTGTTTTTAAAGAACTTTGATAAACCCCATTTTATTTGGAAGAAAAAAAAGCTGAAAAAAGCGAAAAATTAAAAATTTGTTTCTTAAAGTCAAGTACACAAAACCCAAATGTAAAAGATAATTGTGTCTTAAGAGTATCCTCACTTCTATTCTCCTTCTTTGGCTCGGAATCAATCACCAAAATTGCCTTAAGTAAAGAAATAAAATCTTTGCGAACCGGGATGCTTTTCTTTCAGTGGCACGAAAATTAAATTGATCCATTTATAACTTTAATTGAAATTTCTTGAATCACGTAAATCGATACTATTCAACACCGGACTTCAATCTAAAAAAAAAATAATTTTCCAATTAAAAACGTTATTGATTGTAATTATTGTTGAATTGATTTTTATTTTTGATTAAAGAACTAACGAATCAATTATTTTTTTTTTACTTTTGACCAATTTTATAATCTCTTTTTTTTTTCTTTGTTTTTTTTTTTTGTCAGCCTGACCGTTTCGTTGGGTTGTTTCCAACTTTTCTCAAAAGATATTTTAGTGATCATATAAATTACATTTTAGCTTTGTGTTTGCTAAACACAAATACCAATTAATGTATATATGGACATCAAGGAGCCATTTATTATGTAGCTCCGTTAGACTTTAACTCTCAGTTAACAGAAAGTAAAATGGAAATATCTTCTCTTCGGTTAATTTTAACTGAAATTTTTTTTAAGTTCCTAACTGACATATGGAATATATAGACAAGATGACAGATATCTTTATAGTACGGTTTAAAATTTCGTAGGTAACGTAGAATTACGGGCTTCATGAGAATGATGTGTAAGGTTACACTCGGTAGAAAAAGTTTCGTTAAATACGATGAATGTTCTACGTTGTATTAACGAAATTCTTCATTAAATAGTCAGCCTAACGATAGCATTTCGTCTAGAACAACGTAATTTACGTTATATTTACGAAACCATTTTATGGAATACATATTTCTAGTATTAACGAATAATTACGTTGCTAATTAGTAGCCTTTTCGTTGTATTAACGAATATTATTCGTTTGCTCATGAATGAAATGTATTCATGTATGGATGCAGCTTATACGTTAGTATGAACGAAAATAATTCATTGTAGAACCCAGTTTTTCATTGTTATCTAGAATGAAAGGCGAACGTTTATAAATGAACACCAAGACGTTATATTAATGAAAACCCAACCAAATTGCATCATGAATGTCAGTCATGGTAGTGATTATTTTTTGTTTAACGATCTTTGAAATATGATTTACTTATACACTAGGAATAATATTTCATTGATAAATTTAAGTAAATTAATAATCAGATATTGCTGACTTTTCACTTAAGAAAAAAAAGCCCTTTAGTATTCTTAGACCAAATGATATCGTATCGCCTTGTCCATTTATCCATTTTTTTTTGCCAATTGTTCCGCGCTTCTGTCATCTGAAAGTTCACTTCCCCGCCGGGCATTTTCACTAAAGTTTAAAAAATCTATACTAAATTTCTTGCGAATATACAAAAACACCAATTTAACTCCACCCAACCATCTATGTTTTATTATATTCACAATGAAACTGTAACTGAGCCTGTTGCACTTTCATGCGAAAAAAGAACGTAAATGTGTTTAAGCGTTGCCCCATCAGACAAAGTTTTCGCTTGAAACTTTTTACCGTTTGAAACTTTTTCAAGACGCACACGCAAAAACATGTGCTTATTGCCATGCTGTACATTGGATGTACAAATTTACATAGACGCTACAGACCGCCCACCCCCATATGTAGGAGAGAGAGAGAGAGTATGGAGGGAGACGTTTTACGATAGAGAGGCAGAAATACTCAAACTCCCATTTCGTATTATAATGAAACATATTATTTATATGACGAAAAATGACAATTTAATTTATTTTTAACGATCCATATATTATATAACGATCGCTTTTCGTCTTTACAAATGAAATATTTTCAATTCCAGTTTCGGAGTAATATAAACGACTTATTTTAAAGGCTAAAAAGATTTCCAAAAGTTACTCTGCTATGTGCAAAATGAATAATAATTCCATCTTTGAAAAATGTTTATTCTTAATTCTTGAAAAAAATACAAGTTAATATTCGTAATAATTAACGAAACGCTGTTTCATTTAATATAACGAAAAAACCAAAACACAAAATTGTCTATTTAACGATGATTTCGTTGGTATTAACGATCACTTTCGTTTCTATAAACGAACATTGTCGCTAATATTAAACGAAAAATAATCAACGGACGCCCGTTCGTTAATAGTACGAAAACGTTTTTGAATATTTTTTTTAAATTCAATTAATATTTTTAATTATATTTTTTTTTCTGTGTGCTACGAATTAATATCAATCAATTAATTATTTTAATTATTTTTTTTCAGTATGTATTGAAATATAATCGCCGGTACTATTGCGTCCATTCTCGTGTACTCTTACTCTTTTCACCGATTTATACGAGGGCGGTTCGGAACACTTCTTAGCTCATCAATGAAAGAGAATAGTAGTTTTTCAAACAATATTTTTTATTTTTCAATTATAATCTCCTGAAACTTCAATACACTTAGTCCAACGCTATTCCTTGAATTAAAAGTAGATTTTCACACAAGGTCTTCAACAATAGTGGTTTACAACTGTAATTGTATCTCTTCATTTGAGCGTAAAACGCTTGCTAGCAAGGGGAATTTTTTTTAGATTTGGAAACCAAGGTAAAAGTCAACTGGCAGCCTAAATCAGCGAGGAAATAAGCGTGGGCTTGGTCAAGCAAAACTTCGCTTACTTTTTTTAAATTCGTGGAATTTTTTAGCCATTTGTTAAATCTTCTCTTTCTAGTAAATTGTCTGTTTTTTTTTCTGTCACGTATGTATGCAAACTTCATTGTAATATTTTTCCACGACATGCCGAACATTTATGAAATCAGCTGTTTTTTTATGCGGCATTCATATTGTGTTGCCATCACTCCAGAGAGAGAGAATGAAAGCGTGAGAGAGGGGAAAAAAGAGATGTAACAAACAGGAAAGAACAGCTGTTGTATCCATGTAGCAGAGATTATGGGGTTCCTGGAACGATATATGCATGGCTCTTATAATAATCAATGGAGAGTTTTGTTTTTCAAATTATAGTTCACTTCTAAGATATGGACATGCGAGAGATTTTTTATTCGACTTCATGAAAAAGGATAGCATAAATTAAAATTGCTGTTGAAACTAAACCATGCGTATAGGTATTTCGTCCACGTTGTGTTGCTTATTCGATTAGGTTGATCCAATCATGAATACGGTCTGAGAAATGTGCTCTACTCCCGAAAAAGCACACAACGAATTAACAACAGAATTAGAGAAAGGGAAAAAAGAACACAAACAAACCATTATAAAAATGGGGTAGTCTCGTCTGTGTTATATGTTTCTAGTACTCCCTTCATAACTCTCCATTGAAAGTGGAAAAAGCTGGATATGTATGTTAATCCATGTGTACGAAGGTGTGTTTTGCCCGGAAGAATATTTTTTCTCGAAAATTATCGCGTATTTATTTTTAATTGCGTTTTTCTACGTCGGAATATTTCTTGCAATTTCCATAATTCAAAAATTATTTGTATTCTCCTCACTATTGGGGTATTTGTGTGTGTGTGTGTGTTTTTTTGTACACCAAAATTGAATTCAGCATCATTAACTGTAATGAAAAACCCACCTATATTATTTTTACGTAGTATCGCTTTTGTCACAAAACACGTAATCGATATTTTTTACTTGGTTTTTGATTTAGATGCTAATATTTGTTTCAACATAAAAAGTGAGCAGGTCGTTGTATCTTGTTTTTTTTTGAGGTATTTTCTAAACAGTTCCACTTTTTCTTTGGAAAATAATATATTGAATATGTATCAAATTTATATATAATATATTTTGAAACAACAGAAATTTATTTGTTTTCGAATTTTATCGCCTAGTATTTTTTCTTTTATAATTTTAAATTAAAAAAAAATAATTATTTTCTTACATTGATGGGTTTAGAAATTTCAATTGTAAATTATACTGCTGTCTTGTGCTTTTAAGTACTCTTTCGCGCCGTCATGTTATGACTGCTTCAATAAAAACTGTAAACTGAATAATTCGTTACGATATTTGTAAAGTTTTACCCTCAAACGTTGAGTGATTCGATGAACGTCAAACTGTTATACCGAGTTGTACGTTTTGAATGTGAATGGCTGGCTGACGACGTTGACGACGGCGTTGTTGACGACAACGACAGCGACCACAATTCTCTGGTGTTCTAAAGAAACATACCAACAACGACGGGAAAATCTATATTTTTCAGTAGAGCTAAACCAAATCAACATCTCCCAAACATATCATATGCGTTTGTCGAATATTGAATGATTCTAAAATAATTTAATATAGCGAAAAACAAAATAATAAAAAATCTCAAATTCACCAAAAGTCGACATAGGCTGTTTCATGGAAATGAAAAGAATTAACGATGTTGTCCAATTGCCGCCAATGCTCCACCATTTTGCCATTGTTTATAATTCTACCATGTGTTCGCAATGCATTTTTTTATTCTAACTGTTATATTGCTAACCAACCCCCTTTGTGAGTTTGTTTTTGTTAGCTTTGTAATCAAAACAAAAACTGAAAAATGAGAATATTCAGGTTTCTTTGTATTTCATTTAATTTTCTCAATGATATCTACGCTCTTTGTGAGTATAATTATTCGCTCTCAATGCCATATACCAGTGTTAACTGAAAATAACGCAATTATATTTGAAAATATCTAAAAAATTAAATAATTGTATTATTAGCGTAATACATAGCTTAAAAAGTCTCAAATTTTGGAATCTATGCGGTCACATTTAGAAAAAAGTGAACACATTAGGAAAGAAAATGTAGGTTAATTTAAAATTTTTTTATTAGAAATTGATACGCCGATATGACAAAAATATGTATATATTTTTTCGACATATTTAAGAAAAGGCATTACACAAACAACAACATTTATATATCACATAATTATTTTTCACTTAAAGAAAATTTCCTAATTTGAAGGAAATAAATTGTATTAGAAATTGCACAGATGTCTTTGGCGACTTATGAAATTGAAAAATTTTGGGAAATTCTAAATTATTTTGATGAAAATACGAATTTACCAAACCTTTATTTTTTATTCTTTATTTTTATTTACTTTTTAGCTTTAACTAACGTAGTCGCCGAAAACGATGAACTTTTTTACAGTGTTTCTTATCAATATAAGGTCAAATTAAATAATAACATGATCAAATAATAATAACATATAATAAATAATTCCCATGAACTGGAGCATTTACTCTTGCTTGAATGTAATATCCACACTGAAAAAAATATTGTCGTGAGGCCAAAGATTTCATAGAAGACGCGTTTCCCTGATAGAAAGTTTTTTTCTTGCCCGAAAGACGATGAACTTTTCTTTACAGTCGTTTTTTCTTATAATTAAGTGATTCAAATTAAAAATGGAAGAAAATTTTGTTTGGTTAAGGTCAACTAGTCTTTAATAGCTGTGAAAAATTCTTCAAAATTAAAGAAATTGTCTTTAAATTTGTTGTCTTTTTGCATCTTGACAACAAAGCAAAAAGCGTTTAAAAAAGGAGACGTTTTTCGACACTTTATTTTAAAGACGATTTTTACTTGAGACATAACATAATTTCTACTTGAAGTGGAGTCGGAATTTGAAAATTTATATTGCCACTAACACGTTTTTAAAGGACTTTAATTACACATGAAGAAAAAACGATTAAATTAAAATTTGCTGCCTAGGATCAAGTACGTAAAACTTAAATTTAAAAGAGAATTCTGTCTTAAAAGTATACTAACTTCAATTCTCCGCTTCTTTGGCTCGGAATCAAAACTAAAATCATTAGTGTAAAGACAAAATCTTTGGAACCGGGCATGTGTTTTTTCAGTGCATTTATTCATCTTAGTTGTGAATTTATTATATTACTACCAGCCAATAGCGATGGTTTCCGATCTCCTTCAATATTCGATCGGCGCCTACATCGTGCGAAAACTGAACTAATTTAAATCTTTTGAGATATTAATCATCATGTGTTGTTAAAATACCAGTAATATACTGTCATTTTTGAATTTTGTATTCTAAGCAAAACGGTCATTCGTTTTTTAAGGACAAGAAATTTTTTTGTGTAGTTTTGGAATCCGTATATGGCTTTGCGGCTTGGATTCGCCAAGAGAAAATAAAAATAAATAAAAATAAAATAAATAAAATAAATCTTTGTGCTCTTCTCATCCCTTCTTCACACTTTGACATTTAAGGACAAATTGACCTCAATTCAATATAATTTTCTTTTATGTAAAGAAAAAACAAAACTTCGTATCAGCGAAATGCGTCTTCGATTCTAAGCAAAACGTCAAGGATAAGAAATCTTTGTGCTCATGACAATTTTTCTGTGTGCTTTGGAGAAATTGACATAAAAAGCGATTTTTTTCTCATAATTTTCTACGCCTCGACATTTGTTCGCTCATTTTCAGGGGACAAGGCTACCAAGATTTTCTTTTCCGCCTACAAAGACGACATCATTATTATTCTTTTATGTGGTTATATTTTCGCTTGGCAACCCTACTCAAGTATTCTATATTCTGTCGTTGTCTCTACAATATCATCCCCTCTGTCTCTCTCTCTC